>APFE030553644.1:1096-107936 GCA_000404065.3 Pinus taeda | reverse complement strand
ATCCAGAGTCTCATCAGTTAACTGGAAGAAAGGCGTCCCAAGGAGTTGGTTGGTGCATCCCTGGGATGAGATGGTCTATATCCTCCAAAAATTTGTAACCTGCGAAGGCCGTTACAGTATTGTCTATCTATATCATATTAAATTACTGCTACACTTGAAAAGGCAGTGTGTTATTAGTCTACCATATTTTCTATTACAAAGCCTAACTAAGGTGTCGAAGACCATCCAAAAGCAGAAGGGAAATGCAAACAAGAGCCTATATCACTTTGGCTTAATTAAAATTCTTATTGAGCATGAATTGCAGAGAAGAGGGAAATTGTGGAAGGAGTTCTTAGCTGCTAACCAAATTAAAGATGAAGAAGACAAAGAAAAATTGCAAGAGAACTCAGGATTCATGAAGGATATCGATGAAGAGATCCCAGTATCCAAAGCAAGCAAGGTGCCTCCACCTATGAGCAGCATAAGGACTAGGAAAATGAGAAAAGAGGATGCTAAGAAGGCAGAGCAAGATAAAATTCTCACCACTTATTCAAGAAGAACAAGGAGAGCACCAAAAGCCCAGTTACAAGAAGACCAGCTTGAATCCAATGCACCTATACCAATGGATATGGAGAGTAGTGGCCACTCACCACCAGGACCAGGAGCTGATATAGAGGTTGAAAGCAATAACAAGCAAGAAAAAGGTTCACCACCTCCCATTAAGAAACAGAAGAAACTGGAGAAACAAATTGAGAAATTAAAGGAAGAACTCATGGAGGCTAATATGCTAGAAAAAGTTATCAAGAAAGAAAACGAAATGCTCCGAGCGCAGAGTAAAGAGACTCAAAAGAAGAATGAAAAGTTAAGGGAGCAAATCAATGAACTAGAGGCTGAGCAAACGGATATTTGTAATTGGGCCACTAAGTGGTATAATCAAAAGAAGACCCTCAAAGAAAAATACAAAAGATTAAAGCAGGAGCTCCATGGTCAGAAAGATGCCCAGGTGAAAAAGAATGTGGACACATTGCTAAAGGCAGTAGAGGTGCAGGCAGGGACAGAGTTCAAGGGAAGCACTTCGGGGTTAGCATGAGGACATGCTAATTCATTAAGTCGGGGAGAGATGTTGGTACCATTCCATGACCTCCTTTTTCCTCCTAAAAACATATCATTTTCCTACCTCTTTCCATCATATATCTCTCAGATCCCTTGGAAATTGATTAGTTAATAGTCCTATAGTTATTAAAATGCATTGAAATTGATTTAGGAGTTTTATGTTAACGAATTAGGAATTTTTGGTAAAATGGCTACAGGAAGTTCCAACATCCTGTAATTGGTTCATTGTTTGACATGTGGCATGACAGCTAGGCTAGAGCGAAGGGCTAGGATGAAAAGTAGAATGTCCAAGCATGGACGAATACCTATCCTACAGCAGAATCGACCCTCCTACATGCGCGGTCAACGAAGGTCAAAGTATAGCATGTTGGCGACAAAGGCAGCAATAGCAAAGCATTCTAAATTGATTTAGTTTTGTTCCTTTTTGAAATCAGTTTAGGATAGAAACATTTTTAAAAATCACGACATGGTAAAAGCGGCAACAGCCACATCATGAATGTACATTCGTTTTCGAAATGTAAGGGTTGTAAAACCATATGTAAACACAGTTTTGAGTAGTCAGTGGGTTATCATTGTTTCGTTTGAAAACAGAGTTTGAATTTAATATCAAAGACTTAATTGCAGTCACGATCTTTTCCTTGTTGCGTTGACTTGATAATCGATTGATCACAGTCCAGTATACCTCTGGAACGCGGACGGGCCCTGCGTTAACTTGGTATACTGTCATTTTCTTTTCATTTGCAACTTAGGGTATTAAATGATATGCGCAGTGATTAGAATTGGTTGTTGATTTCAATAGAATGCGTATGGTTTATGTTTATGATCGTGCTTGAACAGTTCATCACTAAGATCGTGAATCGTATCCTGTAAGGGATTCGATCCTTTGTTGTCTTTTAAAGCAATATCACGAACTCTGTTATCATTTCAAAGTATGCTTACGATTTCTGTATGTTTTTATCTTGCATGAATATTAGTGAATGCTGAGTATTTGCTGAACAGGGGTTTTATGCATAGTGTCTCTGTAAGGAGATTGAAATCTTGGTTTGCAGTGATACACAGTGTTTTAATTTGGTAAATAAATTGAATGACAGTGCTGTAATTAGGTAGATTAACTGAGTGACCTAAGTGTTTGGGTGATAGGTAACATACCTCGATCTTCCGTAAAGAAGTCCTGTGACCTACCATCATAACCACTTAGCTAATAATCCTTTATGTCTATATACTTTAGACGCATGCCTCTAAGTCTACGCATCCTGGTCGATAATAAATATAGCCTAGTATAGCACCCTAGACAGGACACTACAAGAGTTGAAGGAAGAACCAACGAAGTCCCCTCTAGATCCAAAAGACAAATTAGGTCAAGCGAGGCAGCTGGAGCCAAATAAGAAGTAGTTCTAGTCCACACGTGTGAAGTAGCAGTTGTTGTTGGGGGGTTGAAGTTGTAAATTTGCTGCTAGGGCTGAAAATATGTGGTTGGAGGTTGAAGTAGTGTTGCCAGAAGAGATTTTGCTGGGTTTGGAAAGCAGTGAAGCAAGCACATTCTTGAGAAGTTGATCTTGGTCTTGGAAGGGCTTCAATGTTGGTCAAAGGTCTTGGTATTTGTTAATAAAGAATCTATAAGAAGAGATTGAAAGGTTTTCCTCTCAAGAGGAGAGGTTTTTCCCTGGCTTGGAGCCTACATATTTTGTACTTGTAGCTTGTTGATCTTCTTGCTTTGGCATAAGTTGGATGACTGAAGAACACACTATAATAATAATAAGAAGAAGATAATCCTAATAAGTAAAAAAAGCATCAGAAGTAGTTATCATAGTTAGAAGAATCATTGATGAGCAAGGCATGCATGTGGATATGGATAAGATCCAAATCATTTGGGATTGGCCAGCCCCGACCACTCTAACAAAGCTTTGTAGCTTTTTAGTCCTTGCAATTTTTTATCGGAGGTTCATGTTGGGATTATCTCATATCACTTAGCCTCTTAGTCAGGTTACCAAGGGCAGAGCAAAAAAGCAGCTTTTTTGGCCTAATTCCCAACACAAAGTGTTTGTTGGGTTGAAGCATTGTCTTTGCTTTGCACCTGTACTCACATTTCCATACCTGCAACAACCATTTAAAATTGAGACAAATGCCTCTAATTATGCTATTGGTGTAGTTCTCACCCAACAGGCGCATCCGATAGCCTATCGTTGTGAGTCACTTTCTATTGCAATTTGGAAATACCCCACCTATGATAAAGAGATGTATTCCATCATTCAAGTGTGCCGAAAATGGAACATTACAATATTGGGAAGGATATGGTCATCCACATTGATCACCGACCTCTTGAGTTTATCTAGACACAAGGGAAGTTGCAGAACGATCGGCATCAGAAGTGGTCTACATATATGCAACAATTCCACTTGAACATTAAATATAAGAAGGGAATCACCAACCATGTTCCATATTGCCTTAGTCGATCCCCAATTACAACACTAACTACTGTTCTCAACTCTTGTGGCCACGAGACTTCCAGATGGTCGTAATTGTACAAAAATGATCCAAAGTTTTCGATCACATACTAGATGCTAGTGGATGGCAAGCAAGATCTAGATTTCCACCTCCAGGATGTATTATTATGCTACCTAGGTCACCTTTGTGTTCCTTCAAGTGAGCATGCCAAGATGGTTTGGGAGGCACACTACAGTCGGGTCACAAGACACTTTAGTGTGGAGAAAATTGTGGTCATACTAGAGAAGTATTTTTATTGGCCAAAACTCTGACAAGACATTGTCAAATATATCAGATCTTGCATTGCTTGTGCCATCGCCAAGCCAACCATCAAGAAGCAAGGCCTGTACACTCCTCTGCCTACTCCCAACCAACCCTAGGAATCCATCTCCATGGACTATCTATTGGGTTTTTCTTCTACCAAGCATGGTAATGACTATGTATTTGTGGTCTTGGACATGTTTTCTAAGATGGCTATATTGGCGGCTTGCAAGAAGAGTATCAAAACAAAGGATACTGCCAAATTCTTCTTTGAACAAGTATGGGTACATTTTGGAATCCTGCAAACCATTATATTAGATTGGGATAGTAGGTTCCTGAGCACATTTTGGTTGAGCCTATGGACATTATTGGACACTAATCTCACCAAGTCGACTTCATTATATCCCCATACTGATGGCTAGATAGAGGTCATCAACATGATGATAATGCTCATACTACACATGTACAACTCCAAGCATCCACAAACCTAGGATGAGAGCCTTCCTTATGTGCAACACAGTTATAAAAGAGCTCTTCATAGCTCGACTAGTCACAGTCCTTTTCAAGTGGGTTTGGGTTTCCAACCATTATGTCTAATTGACATTGCCATGCCTCATGCGACTACACAGACAAAATCCACACATGTTCAGTCCAAGGTTGATAAAGCAACCTGATTTATTGAACACATCTAACACATCTGCCAACATGTGCATGGCATCTTGGATAAGTCTAATGACAAATACAAGCAACGACATGATCAACAATGGGTGCCACACAAGTTTCAGGTTAACGACAAAGTTTGGTTGCATTTGCAGAAAGAACACCTTACTAGAGCCTATTGGAAGCTCAAACCACTTTGATATGGGAATTACACCATCACTAAGGTTATCAGAGACAATTATTTTGAGCTCAACATTCCTCCATTCCTTGGCCTGCACCCAATGTTCAGTGTGGACCCGCTTCGGTCATACTTTCCACCATTACTGGACACATCAGACATTGCAGAACAAGTAACACCAACAGAGCTAATCCCAGACTTCATGGAACATGCCACAACTGATCGGATCATGGACATGCAGATCAAGAAGAATCGCCAGCAGAAGATCCAACTACATTAGGTTGTCAAAGCTGGACAACTCCTGCACCAAGACAAGTGGCTCACCAAGGACCAAGTTCAACAGAAATTTCCAAATCTCATGGAGACAGTCAATGCAATGGGTAACATTGCTTCTTAAGGGGAGAGAATTGTTCCAGGTGGATATTAGTGGCCACCCACCTATTCCACTTGAACCCCCACCATTGTTTCTTTTAGTTTCCTCAGTTGTAGCACAATTTACTATTTTTGGCATACTTTCGGGTCCTTAATTTCTGGAGTCATTTTGAGGACCTAAACAACATGCTTTTTGGAAAATAGGAAAACTAGCAAGTTGCAATAGGGGTTTGCAATCGAAAGTTGTAGTCCTTGGATATGTCTTTCTAGCGAGGTACCATACGCATCAAATGACGATCATATACGAAAGTTACGACCCCGGGAAGTTGATGTACCAATTTACCCAACCGGGGCCCACAAGCTTTTGGCGCTTCATCTCCTAGAGTTAGATTTTTGGATGTTTAGGGTTTTCCATTGTTTCTCAATAACAAATAGGCCTTTGAGCCTCATTTTAAGGGAGTCTAGAAAGCATGTAATTGCCACATCTCTTCTCAGAGATAAGTTGCCATCGTATGAGCTAGTCTATTTCCATTCTGCATGTAAATAATTTTCAGTACTTTGTTATTAATGAATTGAAGTTTTTTTTCACTCTATCTTTTTGTTCCTGTATATATTTGTATTTCATTTCATTCCTTCATAAAATCCGGATCATCAATCCTATCACATGAACATCATTAGGAGACAAGAGGCTATAGCTAAAGTAAAGCACCTATAACTTGGAAGGGTTCCTTCTTCTTCATAGAGCCAACCACTCCTCAAAAGCTTTAACATATTTTCCAAGCACACAATTTCCATTGATTCTTATTTTGAAGCTTAAACCTCAAAAATCAATTTCCCACACCCTTCCATTTTTCTGCAGTGAACCCAAACCCAAAGAGAGGAGAGACAAGAACAAAGTCTATGATTAAACACTTCATATAAATGGATAAAATTCTAGAAGCTAAAATCTAAAAATTACATCTTTGTTGTGACAATTTCCAATTACATAAATGAACTCTGGAGGCTAAAACTCAAGCAATGGTCAAATACAAAGGCACGCGAATAATAATCCACTTATGGCATTTAAAAACTAAACCCTTCAAATGAAGTTTAACAATCCACAAGCTGGGAGACTTACCAAGTGAAATCTATTTTTTTTGTTTTGTTTTGTTTTTTTTGTGACTAAGGGAATCCACAACTTGGCCAATTTCATACACTCGTGACATAGGGTTGATTCTGACCGCTTCCACTATAACCCCTAAGTGCCTACGTATGCACCTTCTGCAAACACAGGTCAGTTGGGGGGATTTGAACTTTAAACACTTCAATCATAACACTTTCATTTTCACATGCTTGCTAATCGAGCTACCCCCTGGGGCTCAAGTGAAATCCAAGTTGATTCCCAAACCTTCTACGAATTTCTTTCCTCCTCATTATCCCTCCTTGCAAGTGAGATATCATAATGGGGAATTGAAACGAAAAGCCAAAGTTTATTTCCAACATGCAAGGAGATGGGAGTGTGTCCTTTCATGCAACATCACCACACTTGAAGTCTTAACCTTGAGTTAGTAATACATGTGTTGATAAATGATGAGGGAATGTGGCATGTGGTTTGAACCATAACAACCTTAGGGATTGTCCAATAGTTTACTCAATTAAAGGTCTCTTTGTTAATTCGAGCAATAATTTGAATTAGCTTATTATCAAATGTGGTTAGTTTCAAAACCTTGTTGTAGTAATAAGGGCCTAGTGATCTTGAAGATGAGAAAGAGATATCAAAAAATAATCAAATATTTGAAGAGAAATAGAGATCCAGAAAAAGGATCAACGATATGAAGAGAAATATAGATCCAAAAAAAGGATCAATGATATGAAGAGAAAAAGATCTTAAAAAGGAATCAACGATCTATATTCATTTCAATCATGAGAAATATATCTTGAAGAAGAACACAATCTTCAACTTTATTATTTGTTGATGTGCTTCAACCTCATTCAAAGGCCATTTCTAATTTTCTTTCAATATAAACAATAATCCTCATACTTACCATCTCTATATTTATATAAACTTATTATTATCCATGTAAACATCTTTATTAAGAAAAATATCATAATATAATTTATAATAACTAGCACAACCTATAAATTAAATGCTTGTAAACACATATAAGCATCAAATCCATGATTAACATCCAAACACACACTTCACAATACATTCATGTTGATAAATTAAAAAATCATATAAATAAAATAATAAATAAAAAATACATAAATAACATAAAATAAAATAAAATTTAAATTATTATAAATAATTAATATTTAATTAAACATATATACATTTAACATAATATGTAACAAGATTTGCAATTATGGTATTCACTCCACTTTAATACCATGGACCATGGACCAATACCATGGCCTATCAATATTGCATGCAAAAAAAAACAATAACCCATTTCATATAACATTTATAACGAATTTGTTTATTGATTATTATTAGTTTAATATTGATTAATGCATTTTTTTTCTAGGAAATATATAGGGTGAATTATTATTAGTTTAACATTGATTAATGCAATTTTTTTTCTAGGAAATATCTAGGGTAATTCCCCTGAAGGTATCATTGATAGAGGAGAATTAACTTGGTGACCTCCCATTAATGAGGCCTAACCCTGGGGGAGTCGAGGAGAATTGACTGGTGACCTCCCATTAGTGAGGTGTTTTTAGCAATTGACTCGGTGACCTCCCATTAGTGAGGTGCTTTTAGCAACTGGAACTCAACCAATTGAGTTATCCTTCGAGGCTGACATTGATTAATGCAAATTATAATGTGTAACTTTCAAAATTGAATATTTAATTTTCAATATTATTAAAAAAAATCAAACATTTCATTAGACCATAATGACCTCACAGATTTTTTGCAATAATAGTCATGACATGATCTTTAGATATTTGTGCATTAATTTCATGCCATGATCTTTAGATATTTGTGCATTGATTTTTATTGTTATGCTTTGCAGGAAAACCACCAAAAATTAAAATATTTGAAAATAGTTCATACTAAATTAAATGTCATATTTACCATTAGTTACTACCCACCATGATTTAAGCAAACCTTTGTTTCAATGTAAATAAATATACTTACCACCAGTTACTACTCACCTTTATGTATGTGTTCCTTAGTATTTTAATAAGTAGGAGCGAAAATGTGAATTTGGAGACTTACTAATGGTTATTACCCACCAAAATTTATTAATCCTTCACTCTTGACAATTATTAGTTTAACTTGACCTATGCAAGTAATAATGTTTAACTTTAAAAAATAAATATTTTTTTTCAATTAAAACAAAATCTAGTTTTACAAATATTTGATGGACCATAATTTGAAGGCCTTATCGCAACATTTGCACAATACAATGTCATGTGGATTTTTTTATCGTTAAGTTTGTATTAAAATCACGCAAAATTAAAATCTTTGAAAAGAAAAGTAAAAAAAATACGTGTTGCCTTTAGTGAGACTTTTTGGAAGCTTTTCCTGTAGTTTTTTCCTGTCCAATTTCTATAAAATCCGGTAGGAATTTATGGAAATCACAAATTTGATGGGTAAACCTTACACAATCCAAGTGCTCTAAGGGGTTTTCAGGGTGTTGAATCCATATATACAATTAAAAAACCAATTTAAATAACACAAATCAAGATTTCATCTCAAACTTTTCCACGAAAAACTCTAAAAAATCACATTAAAACAATGGCAAAAAAATATAATGTATTATTAAATAATTTAACCTTGTTATAAAAAAAAAAACATTGTTAGAAACTCTCAACCTTTAGCTACAACTTAATAATCTCAGACTATTTTGTAATCATGTCTCTAAACATTTATAATTTGAGCTGTTGCACATTGCACGATTATCCAACAATTTTCTTACCTTAAAATTGAGGACTCGTATGTGTCATTGAGACATTTCAGTTTTATGACCATGCGAAAGACCGTATAACACATGGATTTCCAATCTTCCCGCGACATTCATTTCCCTTAACTTTTCCAAATTGAGTGATACGAATTTTTGGAAATACAATTAGATTTCCAATCTTCCCGCGACATTCGTTTCCCTGGACTTTTCCAAATTCATATTAATTATAGCTCAAACTCAAATTTAACAAACCCAAATAATTTTTCTAAAAATATTATTTCTAGCTTAAATGACACGCACTAGAGTGCCGTGCAACACCTGTTTTAATATATGACACATTTTATAATAATAATAAAATTCAAACCTCAAACAAACACTCAAATTTATATCACAACAAAATATTACTATTTTTTTATATCTAAATTTGTTATTCATATATATAAATTATTTCATTCTACATATATATTTTTTTTTTATTCTATATATGTTACTAACGGTATATATATATATATAATTATAAGTAAAATCAATTTATCAAATTTATTAAGGTGTAATTTTCAAAATCATTTAATTCTATATCAAGTATTAATTCTTTTATTTTAACGAATTTAGGCATCAACAAATTTTATCCCTTTTGGTGTTTCATAGTTTTGAGTTCAAAATGAATTTTTTTGTTTTTGTTTTTTTGCATGTTTAGTAATCATAATGGTAGTCTAAAATTGAAAAAGTTTTGATCTATAACTAGATCCTTTCTAACCAATTATCTCTAGTAGATTGCAAATAAGAAAGCCAAAAGCAAAAACTAAACTAACCACAATGTAACATAAGGCTAGGATGAGTCCCAAGGCTCCATCTCAATTAGCTCTTTGACATGTTTGTGGGAGCTTCTTGGCTTTGGTGGGAGGCCCAGGTGGTCTTTAATTCTTTGCAAGTAATGATTAAGAGACTTCATATAAAGTTGAAGCTCATCCATCATTAACAATATTTACTCTTTGGTTCATTTATATGTAATAACACATGTGCCAATGTAGTCTTCATGTGTCAATAATGGTCAACTATGTGGATGTACTAGTTATTCCTCCCCCTGATGTGATATGTGTTAGATATCCAGGAGGCCACATATGCTCTAATCTTCGTGTATGATAAGCACCCATGCTTGTCTATTATGTCTTGTTCTACTTCATCAAGTTCCTCCTATATGTGTTGTGGATTCTGCTCGTGATAATGGATTGTTTAATATTCAACTCATTGACAAGTGCAAGTTACGCCTCAATTATCATAATATGTCATTCCTTAATGATAAAGTGCTCGTTATTGTGGCATCCCATTAACTATGTAACCTGAGAACATTGAAATCCTATTTGTGGCTAATAATAAACTTGTGAATCAAGAAGTGAGACTAAGACCAAAGGTCAAGATCAATGCAACCTACCTGGGCTGAAGCAACAAGAAAATCCAGCCAATAAAGTAAAAGAACAAGGAAAGGGATTTCAAGGGTTGAAGCCTAAGATTTAATGGCGAACTTGCTAAGAGACTAGGTTCGAAATACTAGAGAACAACATCGAGACCGTGAGGAAGTTTTAGGAGGCACTCCTAGAACTAAAAAACATCGCTCTGCACCAAAAATGGGAAGTATCAAATCCTTAATGCAAACATGTGTCATTTTGTCGTTATCATTCATGAAATCTTTGTTGACATAATCCCTCGACACATGTCAATGCAATTGCCATTATCGGGCTATTTAAATCCATCATTACCATACCTGGAAGGTTGGAAAGGGTCGTGCCCACAAATCTCTTTGAAATTTGAAGGTAATCACCCATTAAAATTGTAGCCATTTCCATAATTTTGCCTATCATTTCATAGGTATGGCAAAATATCCACGGTGTTGTGATGACTTGTGTCATTTAAATCTCATGGACAAACATGCCTCACATTCATGTCGCACATCATATTTCAAGGACAACTATCATGCACCCTCCCACTTAGCCCCTCGTGTCTCACCCCATCCAGAGAAAATATATAATATTATAATTGTTTATTCATTATTTAATAATAACTTTTTCCCACACTAAATTGTAAAACACCTTACAACTCTCAATATAAATATAAAAATATCCATACATAATACTATATAACATAAGAAAAACACAGAAAACAAACACATATGTACATACCACAATCAATAAACCATTATTTCATTTTTTACATTAATAGATAATTTGAAGGGTTAACATTATTTTAGTTTTTCAATATTGTTTATGAAAATAATTTCGGCAAAATCACATAAGAAATCATTTGTCAATGCATTTCGAACCAACCAGTGTGGTTCATCGTCAAGACAAGTTAAAATATTGACAAGTTAAAATAAAATTATTCTTTTCATATGAAAAGGATAATAATGTTAAATCTTATGTATACCTTCCATTATTTCAAGATGTGTAGACCTCAAATCTCAAACAAATGATCTTATTTATAGACCAAAACTCTAAGCACACCTGAATGAGCATACTTAGATGATGCTAATTTACCAATATCACAATCTATATAGGAATCATATGAAGGAAATTTAGTAGGACCATTTGCTTATACTATATATAAATCATATGGAGGGAATTCAATAGGATCATTTACTCTTTCATTTCATGGTCGCCATTCCTCAAATACAATGAAATTATTTTTCTTTCTTATAAGATAATAAAACAATCAAATATATATATTCTTATGGATATTACCACAATCTCTCAAAAAAGAAAAGAAAAAAGGCAGTACTATTTGAAATCTCCAACAACACAATTTTCATAAAAGAAATATAACATACAAGAATATTTTGCCTTAAGAATTATAGGTCTTATGAATACTGCACATGTGAATTATGATGCATAACACAATATGCAAAAAATAACATTATTTCTTTTCAACAAAAATGAATGTTTAAACTAAATACTACTTTATAGCAATAAATTTACAATCCATAGTGTCTATTGTCGTGTCCTCATATTAAATAGGCATGAAGAAGACATGTAGATAATATTCATAAATGCAACCAAGGAAAGATAGTTGTATATGCAAGCACATCATGCAGTAAGTTGTAAATACAAGCAAGTAGAATGGAATTAAAAAGATATGTGATTGGAGCATGGAAGATTGGTAGGTATCATTTGTAAAGCCAAACAACAAGAGGATGGAGAGTTTTTTCTAATTGGAATTGTTTCTTCTGTGTAAATAGTGAAAGAACTAGATACAACCAAAGTTTTAAATTTTGAATATCCACTATTAAAATATAATTTAAAAAAAATAAACTACTAAAATATAATTTTAATAAATAAACTATACACATACATATAAATTTATAACAATAAAATTTAATAAATTTTATAACAATAAATTTTATTATAAAAAATGGATACATTTTTTTTTAATTATTATGATACAGAGAAAAATTATTAACATTTTTTTGTTTCATTAATTATATAGTATATATATAAACTTTAAAATAAAATAATGAAAAGTAAAATCTATATTTTTATTAATTAAAAAATTAAAAACAAATTCATTTAAAAAGTTAAAATAGTTTTTTCATTTATATGAATTTTTTATACTATTTTATCTCATTAAAATAAATTTTCATTTATATGATTTTTTCAATACCATTTTCATATTATAAGAGACTAAGAAGCTTTTGAAAAATAATTAATGAATGGAAAGCAAAGCAAGAGAACACGACCAACTCTTATGTTTATACATAATTAATGATAGTATTGGCAAAGTATCATTACCTAATCTCGCCAATGAAACACAAACAGACATTAATAACAAGAAGGTCGAACAGATCTCGATCACTTTCCGTTCATCATTTTAAAAGATAAACCTTTTAATTTTTATTATTCTCTCTCTGAGCCTCTCACTTCCATGATACTATATGACTTACAATGCGGCGGTTCCAGTTTCTTTAATTGCTCACTTCCTCTGTCAGATCACTCGACGCCGGTGATTTGTTTGCGAGCTCATCATTCAAACCCTCAATCGAGGAGATTACACGGGACGACGATTCTCGAAGAAATAAATAAAAGGATGCTTACTCCAAGGGTTTCGAACCTGCAATCTCCGAATTCAAGCTGTTATGCATAATCCGAGGATTTATTCAATGGCTGGCAGGCAGACAAGCAGGCAGTCGGACCTCCATAGGACCAGGTACGTTGCCACCCCGTCCACGTGGCTTCCAATGTGCAAGAAATGTAGTGTTTAATCCAATCTTTAAATCCTAAGTTAATTTGCTGATCTCGGGATCGATTCACGTAGTGGCCGAATTCGCAAAATATTTAGTTTAGCTGAATCTATCTGGCCTGCGGTTTTGTGGTTGGAATCAGAGTTTGTATTGATAATGTCTGTTGTGTTCTACCAATAATTTCGCTGCCGAAAATGCAAAGATTCAAATATTGTGTGATTATAATAATAATTTGAGTAAGAAGCCGAGAATCGTTGATTTCCGCTCGGTTTTTATTTAGGTGCATTCATAATTGTTTAGCGGATTCGTGAGATTCGGTTTATCTCCCCTCCGTTTGGATTCAAATCCTTAACGTTAATTTCCTGCCGGCTTGGCACCATTGGTTATGTAAATAGTATGTTATATGGTCGACAAATCGAACGAGACAATGCCGAGGTTTATCAATAAGAAAATAGGCTGTGCGTTTCGGTGTCGATCATGGCTAGTCTCGGCGGACTTTAAACCTTCTACGTCCAGGATAACGAAGAGTCTCGATCTTCGACGTTATTTTGTATAGTTCGGAACACGCCTATTCGGGAGCGAGTAGTAGGAGAAATTTGAGTTCGATTCAGTGCTGAGGATACTTCGGGTTTGAATATCGCTGTCCGTAGTATAGTATCCGCATAATGTACGCCTTTCAAGGATGTTTTGGAATCTTTATTTCAACCATACGTATTTGAAAGATTATTTGAGCTGCTCTTAAGATGAATTATTGATGGAGTCAAACATTTCATGTTACGGACGATCTTAAGCTTATCGTTGTCACCATAAGTAGTTTTGCAGTTGCCTTTGGTGAAGGTGACTTCCCACACGCTATATCAAGGTAACCATCCATTAGATTCCCAGTGTCACACAGCATCAACATAATACTGTGAGGGAAGTCCCAACTCGTACATAGGATTGGTAGGGTAACCTAGTGCATATTCGTGGAATCATGAAAGGGGGGTTTTAGGTGGTGTTGGAAGGTATGGGTGTCAGGGTTCAGTTTCTTGATCCTGGAATTTTCTCTACGGAGAACAACTAAATCGGTATATGGGAGCACTAGCAGCCTCATTGTGTTCTTGTTATGCAGGAGTTCAAACTCAGTCTGAAATTTTTGCTGTCATTTTGCAAGGCAGATTGTGCTTCAACAGATTCTAGATTTTTTCCGATCGTGCTACTAATTGTGAAAGCTCCGAACAGTTCCCAATTGATGAAGCCCGTTCCTTGGTTACGCTGGTTCAAATTAGTCATTCCACTTTGATTCACGGGTTGTGAGATGGGGGTTTCTAAACGGCAGAGGCATCTATCTAGGTCCTTGATTCATTTTGTATTTATCTTCTGGAAAAAGCTGTGTAGATTATAGAAAACGTCCAAAGTTTCTGGTGGACGCTCCACAATCATCAGGGACAGTGTTTCTATAATCTACATAGTTTTTTTTCCAGAAGATAAATTAAATATGATCTCAAACTATGAAAATATTCATACTTTGATTCATTCTCACAAAGTCATGACTTAGCTTAGACTCTGCCAAAAATAGCACGGTTGACCTGGCTGCTGTGCTAGTTATCTAATATCTTTAGCAGCAAATTGAAAACTGCCTTAAATGTCTCCCCTTTACTTGATGGTTCCCTCAAGTCTAGATGTAACAGTGTTAACCAGTGTACATATTTTATTCTGCGAGCAAGTATCACTGCTTCTAACAGAGAAACTATGCAATTCTAAATCTTTTATGGAATTTTTGAGAGGCTTAGAGATCGTTGATGGCAGTCATTTCAGGCCCGCAGAGATTTTTTTTCTCTGAAGATTTAAATTTTAAACCAACAATCTGCTTTTTAAAGGCAATGGCGAGGAAATTATTGGGAACGCCCTGTCTGTTTTTTTATTTAAAGGGTGTCAAGTCTAGACAATGACACAATGGAGCGAATACTGTGAAAAATTTTGTGTACTGTATTACGACTATTTGACTTACCAATTTCAATTGCAGTATTGGAGTTTCAAGATTTGTAGATGACTTTGAGAAAGTGTTCTTATCTATGGAAAGTGTTGTTGGATTTTAGAAATTGGGGTCATCTCTAAACAAATATCCAAACCGGGATGTAAATGTATATCTGTAGGATATATTGAAGGTGATTGTGATAGGAACTCATTTTGTCTTAGAAGATCATCTGTAGTGCATTACGTATTCATCTGCAGGTACAATCCTTTTTATTATCATTTTGTTATAACGGTTTTTGCAGCGGGAACAAACGATGAGCCAGGGGTAGAAAGGTTAATTTACGGTGAACATGCAATATGCCAGGGGTAAGCTGAAATACTGTGCTGTTTAAGTAGTTACTTTGTAGTCTAATGTGATGTGGGTGTCTCTTTGGTCAATATGAATATCCCATTATGGTTAGCTGTTAATTTAGTTGACTGGATGCATGTCCTTTTAACCTCTTTAAAAATGTCAACAAGGCTGTCAGTGCTAGCTGGTACTAGTGCAACAGCTCTTGTGGGGTGGGTTTGGGGTAGCGAAATTATAATCATAATGCTAGAAATTGCAGCAATGATCCATCATGAACTTATAAATTGTGTAGTTATTTTAGGTTGGTTAATCATTTAATAGCTGGTAGAAGTAGAACAGCTCTTTTGGAGTGGGTTTGGATTAGCAAACTTATGAACATAATATTAGAAATCGCAGTAATGATCCATCATGAACATATAAATTTGGTAGTTATTTTAGGTTGGTTCATCATTTAATTTGTAGGGACTGGAAAGTTCCTTCTATTTAAGTTGGTAAATCTCAGGACTTAACTTGAAGGAGGAGAGTATTAATGTGAAACTTGAGAGATCAAGAACAAAGGGACAGAAATTATATGAACGTGCACAGATGACCCAAAAACCGTAACGGTAAATATTGTAATTACTTTTGATATGCATCATATACTTCTGAAATGGCTTTAGGCACCTTTTCAAGTAGATATTAACACATATCACTACAGGAAGTGTAGATTTGACGAAGCTAGTTTTAAGCTATGTTACCAGAAACGGGACGACGACCACCGTTTCTGCAGAAAAACGCATTGCGCAAAATGCACGGCATGCAGAAAGACAACTAGTTTCATTTTTCAGTTGCGCAGCTTAGAGGAACAATCTAGGATGAATAATTTTTCAATGATTGAAGTAATGATTTGGTTTTTATTTGTAATGTCAAAAGTTTAATATCTTTAGTTTTCTGTATAGATCATGAATTGAAACTGTGAAACCTGCAAATCTGTAATGTCTATGTAATGACAAAATCTTAGTTGGGCGCTATTAATTATGTTAGATAATTATTGAATAAAATCATTGACGGTCTAATAGGTATGTCTCTGAATGGAAGATGAAGAATTTAACCCCAACAATTTTCTGGAATGAATCAGATGGTCTTCTATAACCAGGATTTTTACTTCTTATTATAACCAGCAATCCTCTGTACAAGCTGATCACAGATCTTTCCCATCTGTCCACCGATATACACAAATCTATGGTTCCCAATAGAGAGCAATCCCCACTCAACATATACTTAAAAGCGAAGATGACATTTCTAGGTATTTAGTTACTTTCATTGTTGCATGCTAAAAGCCAATAGTTTATTGTTGAATTTTTGGTAATATAAAGCTAGGAAGAAGGATGAGTTTGGAATACTTGGTATTTTAGTAAATGAGTTTTTAAAGAAATTTTAATATTTTTTCTCTCTTCTCGTTTCTTGAATGTGAAACCTCAAAATTGCGTTTCTCGTCTCGTTCTCGTTTCTCGTTTCGTTTCCGTTTCTCGTTTCTGGTAACATAGGTTTTAAGGATAGCTTTTGAGTGCTAGTATTTTATAGAATGCAAAATATTTCCAATTATAAAGAGCTGAACCTCGTATCACATATCACTGCGGGAAGTGTACATTTGACGAAGCTAGTTTTAAGGATAGCTTTTGAGTGCTAGTATTTTATAGAATGCAAAATATTTCCAATTATAAAGAGCTGAACCTCGTATCTGCAGAATTAGGATACAATCCTGCGAAGGAAAGCCGGGCATCCTGAAATGAGTGTGAATAAGCAGGGCCAGTCTTTCCCCATCACGGACTGTTAGATAGCCCATGGGCAGGAAAATCTCTGGAAGGAACTGGGACTTTCAAAGTTTTCAAATTTAATAGGACTGATAGATCTCTAGTGCATCTAAAGGCCCTGACATTCACATTTGCGTTCCTTGTGAAGTTATTATCTTACAATATGTAACGTTCGTATACTAGTGATTATTAGAATATCGAGAATATGTAATTATTCATTATAGGACAAGTCATATTTATATATAAGAATCTTGAATATATATAAGAATCTTGAATGTAAGAGATATCTTGGTTACAAATGGGAAGATGTCTTTTCACAAATACTCATGTTTTTTAAGAAATGTATTTTTAATATACTAATTATTTATTAATTATTAATTATATATATATATTTTTTAAAGTGGTTGAGTGGGTGTTACATTCATGGGAAAATCCAAGTAGATTAACTTAAAGGGAATCTAAGTAGATCAATTTGAAGGGAATCTACCACCCGGCCAAACTAGCAAGGCCTAACCTGAGAGGCATGGAGGAGATTTTACCCTGTGACCTCCAAATAAGTGAGGCACTTAGCAACATGAACTTGACCAATTAAGCTATCTATTGAGAATTATTAATTAAATGTTATTTTCATTACACAATCATATTGTTTAGGAGCAACTTACAAAAATATCAAATAAAATTTCATATATGTTTTGGTATCTTTAGGTTCACAGTAAATTGTTCTTTCAACAACGTTGACCTCATTTAGTGTTTAATCCATGAATGATTCTTGTCTGTCGCATCATCCTTTATAAACAAGAACTTTAACGCATTTGGTGCTCAAACTCTGGTGAGAAGGCCTTCTCATGCTGCTTCAGGGCAACTGTTTTGTGTGAGACTTTCATTATCATCTAAGGCAAAAGTTCTGCCTGTTGAATCGTATGCTGTCCAAGTCACACAACAAATATTACTTGTATCAATGTCTTAGTGGAAAACCCTATCTAGTACCTGTAGATTAGTCTGTTCTAAGAGTCCTTGTTTTTCCGTAAAGTTTTCAATGCTTAGGCTGCTGGTTTTCCTTAATGATGCCTCTAGTGGATGAGTGCCGGCGGTGTTTTTCATCTGTTTATCAACATTAAGTCTCCATTTCCCTTTCATATATCAGATACTGTGAGTATATTGCCGTTTTGTCAGATGCTGAAAACCCTGTCGTATGCATTTATAAATCACTTTTTTTCTTAACCTAATTTGTCCATTATCTGTTTTGATTGCATGCTTCGCTTGGTTAATTCTTAGACGAGTGGAGTGATTGTGAGCCAGTTGATCTTTTGCTCTGTTTTTTTATATTTCCTCGGGTTGACTAATTTCTAGACTATTGGGTTTGCTGAAAATTAGGTCATGCATCTGGGAATGAACTAATTGGTGCTTACTTCTTTCATGTAGTTGGATATCTCTTTTACTGTTCATACCTATCACAAAATTGAGTTAGCTGATACAGAATATGGTTTCACAGCCAGACCTTGACTGAGTCAGATAAAAGTTGAAACTATTTTTGTCAACGGGGAACGTAGTCATGGCGCAAATCTTGGAGATATTCTTCTAAATATCTGTCAAATTGAGGTTTATAACCATAATTGACTTTAAATTGGGACACAAAATAGCCATCGGTGGAAGTTTGTCGGGTGAAATTTAGCCAGACATAAATATTTGTACCAATTTAAGCGCGCTTGAGCCAGAGGAGATCTGGGATGGGTGACCTCCTGGGAAGTCCTGGTTACCGGGTGCAAGCCCCGGAAGTGATGATTGATGTTATGTGATTCGTTCTCCACATTTCACTAATTTCAATCCCACTTCTTCACCCCTGTGAGCATCACCCGATGCAATGAGTGCTAAGTGAACTATTCAAAAATCATGAGAAATTAGTCAGTTACGACCACCTCTCATGGAAATGGTCATACGTTTGAATGACTTACTTAACGCAGTTGAATCCCAAAAAATGATATCTAATATAATGCACTGCGTAATCCCCCATACTTAAATTCAAAAAGAGCCAAGGGATCTCTACTTGAATGGTTCATGAGGCACAATACTTGCTAAGGTTTTGCAAATGGGGTAGCAAGCTAAGTGGGCTTGATTGTGGGGAAAAACTCCACAGTTAAGCGCGCTTGAGCCAGAGGAGTTCTGGGATGGTTGACCTCCTGGGAAGTCCTGGTTACCGGGTGCAAGCCCCGGAAGTGATGATTGATGCTATGTGATTCGTTCTCCACATTTCACTAGTTTCAATCCCACTTCTTCACCCCTGTGAGCATCACCCGATGCAATGAGTGCTAAGTGAACTATTCAAAAAATCATGAGAAATGATTGATGCTATGTGATTCGTTCTCCACATTTCACTAGTTTCAATCCCACTTCTTCACCCCTGTGAGCATCACCCGATGCAATGAGTGCTAAGTGAACTATTCAAAAATCATGAGAAATTAGTCAGTTACGACTACCTCTCATGGAAATGGTCATACGTGAATGACTTACTTAACGCAGTTGAATCCCAAAATGATATCTAATAGAATGCGAAGTCTTGATGGTATTCTGCCAAACCCATGTTCACTATTGTTTTTCCCTTCCATCTGATTTTGATGTGTATAACTTTGTGGATCGGGAGCTGATTACATTTTCTAATTTTTGAATATTTAGTTTTCTGCCATCATTACAAGGGTTTTGAACGCATTTTTTGGGAAGAAGTAGAACAGGTGCCTGTTTCTTAGGGTTTCTTTTTCTGAAATATGGTAACTCACATACAACTTATCTCCTCGAGGCTCAAGTAACTTGTAACATTGAAGCCTGAAATAAAGTTTATTGGGTCTATATTGGATAGAAACAAGCCTGTCTTTGGAACTTTTATTTCTCTCATTTATATTTTCTTATTGTATAGTGTTTGTGGCATCGTTAAAATTCCTTTTGGTCATCAGGAGGATGACCCAATGGCACCAAGTGATCTAGTTGTCTCTTGAGTCTGACTTAGTAAATAGAAAATGATTCCACTCAAAGCTCCATCGTTCCATGACAGGATCGCTTTAACAAAATATAGCTATTCTTAAATGTTTGATTGATGAAACTATTGTTTACACAAATTATAGGTCAAATTCTGTTCGGTAGGCTTCAATGTCTGCATTTATGATACTATTTGATCTGAAGTATGTGAACAAAATCATAAGCATCTTATTGCATGGCCTTACAGACATTTATCTTTTTTGGCCTCATATGATTTCATATGCTGATGATTCTTGGATACATGTAATTAGTTTTTCATCTCTATGTATGTTGTTGTAGGCTGATTAAATGCCTCTAGTAGTCAATCTTGATTTGTTTAGAGGAATATTTTTTAAATTTTTACAAAGATAGTTCGTTATACTTAAAACAGATTAAACATTGAACAAAACATTTTGAAAGTATAGAATTTCGTTTAAATGAACGGCAAATGGTAATTGTCTGTATAAATGGTAGGCGTGATCTTTGTAATAGGATTCTCCATTCTTTCAATGCTGTCTTTTTTCCTATTTATTTCGTTTCCTAACTTGGTGAAAAATAAAGCCCCTACATTTTAGCCCACATGCATCTGTTTATACTTCAGTATGCCTATTATTGAGTTTCTTAGTTGAAAACATGATAATTATATGCAATTTGTCTCTTGTGTTAGAAGCAATTTGAGAGGCAGTAGTAAAGTTTCTTAGGAGTGCTTTGCTGATCAACAAACGTTCGATGTATTGGAACTTCCCTTGTGTCATTTTTTCTAATTACAGCACTTATGTTCTATGATCACCCAAGATCCGTGTCTATGTGGATCCTGATCCAGATCCACCTCAGATATATTTCCGATTTCGAACAGCCACGAGATCTGTTTTGAGATTTATTCACAACTTGTTGGAAATGTCAAGCGGATGGATCCTCCCCCAAAAAAACATTAAAAAACCATCACGATATCTGTTTTGAGATTTGTTCACAACTTGTTGGAAATGTCAAGCGGATGGATCCTCCCAAAAAACCACTTAAAAACCATATAAAAGGCACACTGTGGGGTCCTAAAACCCTACCTTTTTCTTATAAAACAGCTGCTCCCCCCACCATAAAAGACTCAAATATGAGTTTTTCGTAGTTGCATACATTTTTGAGTTTGTGAGAGCCATAATATGTGTGAGATGCTTCTCCATATCCAGATCTTTTCTTTTCAAAAAAATTGACGAATTTCTATGGATTCAGGTCCTTATCTATTTCCATGCATATTTTTCTTCCATCACATCTACAAGCACAGCACTATCTTCTAAAATTTGTTGAGTTGAGATCAGGTCCTTATGCTACCAAGTGATCAAGTTGACTCGTTCCCAAGTGAGTGTAACTCAGAATAGGCGAGTATTCTTCCCAAAGCTCTCGTAGTTCTTTCCATGAGAGAATGAATCTGACCAGTATACTTCCAATGACTTATGGATGGAGTCTTTGAAAAAAATTATAATTGTCTTGGAAGAACATGTTTGTGCATTCGTGAATCCAAATGGCATTCTATTGTAGGCACAACCTCCCCATTTGATCACAAAGGTGGTGAATGGTGTTGAGGTTGCAGATTTCTCTGCACCAATAGTGGAGATAAATATCTAAAGACAAAGCACAATCAGACTTGTGGATCAGTACCAAAAGACAAAGAACAATCAGACTTGTCTCTATTTGGATTAGCATTGTTTTCTAGGTTAAGGTCCCAAAACCTTAATAGTTGATGGACTTTGAAAAGGTTTTGTTGCAAACTTGGCTTTCTTTGATTTTAGATGTTTTTAATGTGGTTAGTTTTAGCCATGGATATGGAGATGTTTTCTCTACATTATGTTGAAAATGTAGCGAGCAAGGTCTTTTAGCTTATGCTTTAGCCAATGAAGACCTCGAGTTGTCCTCATGAGTTAGACTTCAATTAGGATGAGTTATTTCCAGTTTACTAGAATAATCATCAAGTTAGCATGCATAGAGTTGGAGCTTCAGTTAACTGGAGTCTTCATCAATTTGACTATAGAACAAGGTGGCAGCTAGCAGTTTAGTTAGAGCAAGTTAGTCTTTAGTCTTGATTGAAGGAAGAGCGAGTAACACTCTGAGTTAACATGCTATCAAAGCTCATGTTCTAAATTTCAACTAGCCCAATTTAGCATGGATCGAATCTATAAAAGAAGGACAAAGGCACAAGGATAAAACATTTTTTTTTTGCACAAAGGTTTGTGATAAGACAAAGCTCACGAATTAGTCTGAGAGAGCCTTGATTATGGAGCGCAGGAATTATGTCCTAAAGAATAGGAGCACAAGTGTACTAGAATTTAGGAGAATTGGTTGTGCGCAAGTCGTGTGGAGGTGGGTCCTAAAAAATAGGAGCTCAAGTGTGCTAACAAATGAGGCCAAAAATGTGCTAAGAAATAGGGCAAAAAGTGCACTGGTAAATAGGAGATCAATGCAGGGAATAAGAAGGCCAAGTGCGCAAAGAAGGAGGAGCATAATTGAAGCAAGACAACAGGGTTTGTAGAGCAATTCAAGAAGGCAACAAAGGATCAAGTGTGTGCAAGAATTGAGATCAAGTAGTGATCAAGGAAGGCCAAGATCAATTGTATCAGCTGAGATTTAGTGTGAGAAGCGAAACACTTTCTCAAGGGAGACAGATTGCTTTGTAATAGATTCAATTGCTCCAAGGTCAATCAATAAAATAGTCACATCAAGCAAGCAAGTTTTCCCTGTTGGGCTTCCTAAGAAAAGTGTGTCAATTTGTGTGATGTGTTTTTATCTCTATGTTTTTATTCCACTACATATGAATTGTTAAGAAACTTTGTATCTTGGTGGAAGTATACTAGTTTCAGTTTTCAATTATTCATCTAAGTAGTTGCAGAGTTTAATGGAAATTTAACATGGTATCAGAGTAGATATCAGTATAAAGACTAGCACTAGATTGACCAGTTAGTAGACAATATAGATTAAGTAGGAGGCTTGTGTTAGAGCTTGAAGAACAAAGCAGTTCTTTGGATAATAATATGGCGTTCCAAGGACTAAGGTCAAATCATAGTTTAGAGGGAGCCTCAAATTTTTGCACATGGAAGGAGCAGATATCAGTGGTGTTGGAAGATAGTGGGGTGCTAGAGTTTGTGAAGCAATAAATAGTATCATCTACAGATGCCCAACAACTGGCCCATCATAACAAGAATGACACCACGGCGAGTAGGATCATTCTTGAGGGGATCAGAGCCCATATTATCCCTGATATCCATAAGAAGAAGACAAAGTATGAGATGTTTAAAGCCATCTTATATTTGTATTAGGGTCAGTGATGCCAGGAAGCTTGCTCTCAAATAGAAGTTAAGAAGTACCTGGATGAGCAAATGAGAACCCATCAACACATATCTTTCAAAGTTCACTCAAGTTCGGGATGAGCTAGGTAATGTGGGCAAGACAGTAGTAGAAAAAGACTTTGTGAGTCTTGCGCTTCTGGGAGTCCATAAGTCTTGGTATATTTTCCAGGATGTAGTAAGTGGGAAAGAGAATATTTCTAGTTGGGAAAGGTTATGGGGTGATTGTGTTCAAGAAGAAATTTGGAGAGGAACAACAGTTGGTAGAGAAGCTCCAACAGAGGACAAGGAGAACTTTGCCCTGGCAAGAAAAGGTAGAAGAGCCAAGGGCAAGAGGGGCCAATGAGAGGTTGAGTCCAGTCAAAATGGCAAGAAGAAGAAGAAAGATCTGAGCAAGATCAAGTGCTTCCATTGCCATGAGTTCGAACACTATGCCACTAGGTGTCCTAATAAGAAGGAGGAGTCTAGTAAAGATCATGTAGCCACATTAGCAGAGTTAGATGCATTTTTTGCCCGGTTTGAGAAAGATTTCTCGTTGATAGCTTGCATGGAAAGCTCAACAAGGAGCAATGTATGGTATATTGATTTAGGAGCATCCTTCCACATGATCGGGAACAAGAATTATTTCAGCCTCCTAAAGGAGAAGGACATGCAGTTTAAGATTGAGCCAGGAGATGATGGCATGTATGTGACTAGAGGAGTTGGTACTATCAGTTTTTAGAGGGAGTTAGGTAATCCTCTCCATCTCAGAGATGTCCTCTATGTTCCAAGCCTGAGGAAGAATCTTGTTTTAGTAGCTACCCTTGAGGATAAGGGTTATGATGTCATCTTCAGTAGAGGTAAGGCTTACCTCCAACGCTTAGCTTCTGGATGTAAGAAGTAGATAGGTGTGATGATGAAAAATCTCTATAAGTTCCAGGTAGAGACAAACGCAACTTTGAGCAGCAAGGCAAGAAGTTCTCAAAGTAGAGAAGTGATGGTTGAGGAAAGCAGGGCTCTGAGAGAGTCCTTAGAGCAAGAGAAAATTAGAGTACTCGAGAAGAAGATACTCAAGATGGAGCCTCAACCAATATCTCAGTTTGAGTCTTGGCTAGTTAGTAGATGGGTCGACCAACACAATTGTGAGGAGCAAAGCCCAAGATGAGTGGAGGCAACCACTCAATTAGTTACTCACAGTATAGGGAGAGTTCAAGCCAAGTGGGCAGAAGAGTTGTTTGGGGAGAATCATAAGAGAGTTGGATCTCCCAATACCACCTTCAACCGGAGTAAGCAACCATAGAAATACATGGGCTACATGGAACTTATAACTGAGGTAATAGACTAGCAGAGCATGATTGGAAAGCACAGGTCTTTAGATCAAATTCCGTAGCAGGAAGCAAGGAAGTCTTCTAGTTTAGAGGGAGCAACACATAACGTGGTAGTGTTGAAGACAGATCCAAGTGGCCGAGGTTCTTCCAGAAGTACCTTCCTCACTAAGAGGGAGTGTTGAAAATGTAGCGAGCAAGGTCTTTTGGCTTGTGCCTTAGCCAATTAAGACCTCGTGTTGTCTTCATGAGTTAGACTTCAGTTAGGATGGATTATTTCCAATTTATTGGAATAATCATCAAGTTAGCATGCGTAGAGTTGGAGCTTCAGTTAAGTTGAGTCTTCATCAATTTGACTACAAAACAAGGTGGCAATTAGCAGTTCAGTTAGAACGAGTTAGTCTTCAGTATTGATTGAAGGAAGAGCGAGTTAGATCTGTAGTGTTGATTGGGAAAAGCATGAGTTAACAGCTCTGGTGATGATTGGAAGGAGAGCAAGTAACACTCTTAGTTAACTCATTATCAGAGCTCGAGTTCTGAATTTGAACTAACCTAATTTAGCATGGATCAAATCTATAAAAGAAGGACGAAGGCACAAGGATAATCCAATTGTTTTGTGCACAAAGGTTTGTGACAAGACAAAGATCATGAGTTAGTGTGAGAGAGCCTTGATTGTGGAACGTAGAAATTGTGTCCTAAAGAATAGGAGCACAAGTGCGCTATAATTTAGGGGAATTGGTTTTTCGTGGGTTGTGTGGAGTTGGGTTCCTAAAAAATAGGTGATCAAGTGCGCTAAGAAATAGGGTCAGAAGTGTTCTAAGAAAAGAAATAGGGCCAGAAATGCGCTATGAAATAGGAGATCATTGCAAGGAATAAGGAGGCCAAGTGTGCAAGGAAGGAGGAGCAGAATTGAAGCAAGACAACAGGGTTTGCAGAGAAAGTCAAGGAGGCAGCGAAGGATCAATTGTATCAGCTGAGATTTAGTGTGAGAAACCTAACACTTTCTCAAGAGAGACAGATTGCTTTGTAATAGATTTAATTTCTCCAAGGAAAATCAATAAAATAGCGACATCAAGCAAGCAGGGTTCCCTGTTGGGTTTCCTGAGAAAAGTGTGTCAAATTGTGTGATGGGATGTGTTTTTATCTCTATGTTTTTATTCCAGTGCATTTGAATTGTTAAGAAACTTTGTATCTTAAGGAAGTAAATTAGTTTCAGTTTTCAGTTATTCATCTAAGTAGTTATAGAGTTTCATGGAAATTTAACAGGTTAACCTTCCAACCAGCATCTATAAACTCCAATTCAAACAATTCATTTAAGTTAGTCTAACGAGTTCATTTCAACTGAACATATGCAAAATAAAGACAAGACTATCACTATCAACAATTAATTTCAAAAGGAGCAAAGAATAAACATAATTAATTTTGGATGATTCCAACCCATCAAACATTTAATAACATGCTCTTCTAACATCACAATAATGGAATATAAATTCCAAATGAATAGTCAACAACATAAACAATAATCTTTACTTGAAGCATCAGTGATTATCAACAA
Organism: Pinus taeda; assembly: GCA_000404065.3. Classification (NCBI taxonomy): domain Eukaryota; kingdom Viridiplantae; phylum Streptophyta; class Pinopsida; order Pinales; family Pinaceae; genus Pinus; species Pinus taeda. Next base: position 81,476 of record APFE030553644.1, on the reverse strand, counting down.
TCATAAACATCCAACAATATCAACATAATATGGAACCTTTAGAGCTTCTCAATTAATCAAAATAGTTTGTTACAATTTAGAAAATCTTCAATCTGGAACTCCTTTTCCATCCTTAGTGTTACCTTTTTATTACTAATATTTTTCTAAAAATAAACAAAGTGAAAGATAACTAAACTATCACTGTGGTGACCTTGGGATCTAAGTGTGAGTGTTCTCCTCATTCTATGTAATCCACTCAAAAAACAATTCCTCGCACTTCTTTCCATAAGGGAACTTGTATTGATCCATTGGAAAACTCAAGTTCACCTTGCTTTCCCTGATCTACATGGCGTTTTTGTCCACTTTTGGTGCCCATTGCTCAAGTCTGTTAGTTGTTCTGATGCCATTCTCAGCAAAGTTTTGTAGATGACCCTGCTCTATTACAACGATGTTTTCAATGCCTTGTTGGTGTTCATTGGCAATCTACTTGTACTCAGTCGTTATTTCATGGAACGATTGAAAGTCATTGTGGGTGCCAAAACATGGTAGTTGAAGCTCGGTCATATTCTTCACCTTGCCTCGCATCCTTTTACATGTTTATCACTCTTCCATGCATTCAACTTGTTCTTTTGTTAATTTAACCCAATAATGAGTAGTGACGATCTTCCGATTGAGACTCTCTTCAGTCAAGAGAGTAATCATGTGCTCCTTGTTCCCTTTTTCCCTCTATATCTCTTGGATGAACTTTGTTTAACTAAATGTTTTGGTTCCTCTTTCCTTCCATTCTAGAACTTCGTTGTGAACCAGTGACAACTATAATATTTCTTCCTCAAATTCAAGATTTTTATGCATAAAGGTATTCTCTGCTTCCTTGCACACCAAGTGTTCTACTGTGAGGTCAACTACCAAGTTTGTTGTTTCTCCTACCTCTTTGTTGTAATTCACTTGGTGTTGCAGGGATATGACCTCTTTGTGCAATTGATCCAACTCACTTTCTTCTTTTCTAGCTCTATCAAATGAAGCATGGGAAAGGGCAAGACCAACTACTACTAAGTCAGTTCTCTGGACCCTTTTGGTGTCTAGGATAACTTCTTCTGAAGTACAATGATGCCAAAATCAATTGAGGTTTTGCATTTTCTTTGTGTTATAATCACATACCTACTCTTCCTATCATAAGCAAGTGTCTCAAGATCTATTATATCATCCACTAGCTATGTTATAGATTTGTCTCCCTAAGAAGGGATATTCTCTAAGCTTCCTGGAGTGTGCACTTGTTCCATCACTTTGTCCACTTTCCCTGAGGCCTTCCCACTTGTGTCAATGCCATTCTAGGCACTTGAGGATCCTCTGAATACTTCATTGTCAATGGCTTCTCTTGTGGAGACCTTCTCTATTTCTTGGGTTTCTTCCAAGCTGGTTATCTATTCATTTTAGGTAGAAACGCCTCCCTGGCCAATGTCCTCTTCTTGTTGTTCATTCATGTCAAGAGTTTCAGTACATGTTAAGGCCTCATTCTGTGTTGATGCCCTAACCTTTGATGTTTTGTCTTCTTCCATTAAGTCGATAAAATTCTCAGGCACAAACAATTTGGATTTAAGTGCAGTGGTTTTGAGCTTTATCTTGTTCTTTTCGCGCCCTTCCTTTTTTATGCTCTCTTATGCTTCTTCTCTTCTAACTTGTTCCTCGTATTCAGGTTCCCTCCTAATTACCTCAACTACTCTAGCCATCAATTCCATTTGTTCTTGTAAATCCTTTTCCTCCTATGCTTAATAAGGTGTTTCTTCCTCTGCTCTGCCTCTTGCTTTAACCTCTCCTGTTAAAGACGTTCTTGAGTCTCCTCCTCTTGTTTTTTTCTCAATTCGGCCTCAACTTGCCTTTTTCTTTCTTTCTCTTGCTTTTCCCTTTCTTATTCATATTGGATAGCCTTTAGTTGGGTTTCCTCCTTAAGGCGAGCTATCTATGTTTTCCTTGCTTCCTCCTCCATCTCTATAGCCCCTTGATTAATAATCCTCATTTGTTTTTTTTTTAAACACTATTTACCAAATTTGAATATTTTTTGTGAAAATTTCCTCCTACCAATGCTCATGAGCTATGGCTATGTCACATATATTGTTCAGCATGTTTTAACACTAACCCTCTAAGGTCATGTCTTCTAAATCTGTTTGTTTGGAACCTACATTCTAGTTGGGCTTGTCCTTCCTATTTAGCATGTTAGGTATCCCTGACCAAAAAATAACCTATTTAGAGATTCTAAGGGATGGACCTCCTTTTATTGTCTTTTGACATAGTAGCATTTAAACCTTACATGATAGTTTGATAACAAATCTCCCCCACCACCAACCTATTTGGGACATAGATAGTAGGAAGATGTGGAGAGCCAGTTGCACCATATATATGTATACATGTTGTGGTTCTCCTAGAGATACTAGTTGTCAATATAAGTCAAAATTTTCTTTTCTTGCTTAGACAATCTAGGAAAAGATAAGTTCATACAAACAAGTAATGAGCGTATCATAGATAAGTGACTAAGATCTTTTATACCTGTTTTCCCATAGCATGTTGAAGTGTACATGTATTGGTTGGTCCGAAAACTGCCATTTTGTTGCTAAACACACAAAGGCATTGCTAGCACATATGACATCTATTAAGTAGGATTCCTTTTAGAAAATTATCTCGAGGATTTTGTGCCTACTCAATCTCGATACTTAATTGCCTAGATATGATGGCCCCTCCAATTGAATCTTTTGCCTTGCATGGCTATGGTTTAAGCTAGGGGAATCCAAGCATCTAATAATTATGACAAATCTTTCTCCCATATAGTATGCATAATAGGAATATGAGGTACATGTAAGCCTCTTGCAAATTGGTGGTCGAGTATCCGCCTTTAGCTCTAGTGAAGTACCTCTTATCCTCCTTCCACTAACCAACCAAAATCTTACCCATATCATGCTTCTCATAAAAGGTCAACACAAAGTTGTTGTTTAGGAGCTCCTTAAGGTTCAAGAACTTATAATATCAGGAAACCTCATGGGGTAGGAAATTTCTAATGCATTCTTGAATTTTGTTGTGCACGATGCAAATCTTTGGTTTACCTTGGTTAATTACCCATTCTAGGACTTATGTTCTTGGGAAAATTGGGGCTCCCACTATAGCTAGATGTAATCGAGACTGCTTGATGAAACCAAAGATACAATCGTTAATTTTGCCCTAGTTTTGTTCACTATAGGTGTGAAGATGGGGTATTCTAGTTCCCAAAGTAGTTATAGATGTCATTGCAAGAAGGCATTGCTGCAGACGAACTAGTGGTAGCATTTGTATCTTTGCAAAAAAGGATCTTAAGCTCTTGCTTCCTTGCTGGTAATTGAATGATGGCCTCCTAGCTTCTAATTGCCTCTCTTTCAAGTGTTGATGTGGCCCAAGCTACTTCCTTAGCTTTGGGTTGCAACTTCTTTATTGGGGACTTCTTCTCTTGAGCTCTCTTAGGTGCCATTTCTTTAATTGGACTTGTGTCGAGAAAAAAGGAAACAATTTAATCCACAATATGAAATTCGAAATGAATTGAAATCCATAAGCATAATGAACTTTATCGTGGAAGCGACTAGACTGCGAAATTTCACCTAGCCACTGAACACTCATTGGAATGATTGGCTGTTTGTGGAAGTTGAAAATGGTTCTCCCTTTGCTCCTATAATCACATATTATTGCAGAATGAGGACCAAGTTGTGCTTTGTGGGTTTAATAGGCCACAACATCCCATTGATTCCATTCATGACAAAATATGCTTTGGATTGTCTTGATTCAAAGCGAGAATAGTATGATTTGACTTGTAATATTTATTTATATGTTGTTCTAGGTGCATGGTCATCGACCATCGATTTATCTTTTGAAAATGTCTGGGGCACGTTCAATGGTAATTACATTTTTTGTGTTTCAGCGTTTAGAGTTTGGTTGGCCATTAGTGGATTTTATGGTGTGCATTGTTGTATTACCAAGAAAGTTTTGTTGATCATCGATGAGAAAACAATGTTGTTGGCATTATGATGCATGCGTTGTACTTGATGGAAACCCACTTGTAGCGGAACAACTCACTTGTATATGGTAACTAGATGAATCTAGGTAACTAGATGAATCTACAAGAGAGATATCAGATGTGACAGAATGCAGGACAGTTGTGTTTACAAATGTGACAAAATGCGGGGCAGTTCAAAGGAATCATTTCATAAGTAATATGGAAAATCACATTATCACAGGTCTATTAAGAGGGAACAAAGTAATTGTACAAAAGAATAGGATGAAGGAACAAAGGACTATAGATCAGAATCAAGAAATTGAAGAAAGAGAATAGTTTAAGAAGTATACACTGGGTCACCTTGTCCAAGTAGCGTATACACATGGGCTCACGGAACAGAAGAAGCGTATATGTATGCATGCATTTTCACATAAGGAAAAGCACATATGGGATGGAAAATTAAGGTATTGGTCCGAGGTTTTGAGAAAGGCTAAAACAATATAAGGAGGAGAAGATCAAAGGGATAAGAGCACAAGTAATGAATATCTTATGAAGTGTTAGATCAAAAACAAATATGCATGTTAGGGGTTTCTTATGCTTTGCTTGATCTGAACTAAGTATGCACCTGAGTGTTTGATGATGGATGAGATCTAATGATGGATCAGGATCATAATGACTTATCATTATGCGATCTGATAATGGATAGGCTAGATTTGATTGGTAACACATGTTTTATTCTTTATATGTGATGATCTGGGTATGTCTAAAGTCTGGAATTGCAACGAAGTTATAAGTAAGTATTTGCAGATCTATATGCTTGTTCGCTTTGGTTAAGGTGCGTATACACATTGGTTTGGCTCTTCCAAGTAGCATATGCAAAAGAAAAGCTTGATGTTCAGGGATCACTGATCTATCAGATCGATGCTGCTATTTTACTGCTGATGTCTTCATTAGATCTGAAAATAAAATTGATTGTATAAGGAGAATGAGTCTGGTTGATTGATTGATTGAGAAATAAGGGTGATCCTTGTTGCTATATGTTTAAAACTCTGTAATATGACAATAGATCTTCAGAATGTCACTGATTCGTACAGTTTGTGGTTTAAAGGTTTTATGATTCAGTGTCTTTAGAGGTATACGCAGGTTGGGCTAAAGGAAGTAGCATATACATGCAAGTTGGCTTCATTGAAGAAGCGTATACATTCTGACACATGACTTTTGATGTTACAGTTGGTTCTGGTTGTTGATGTAGTGTTCTGGGTTCAGATCTGTGTATTGGCTATAGTGTATTGGCTACAGTGATCTATCTGTTCTAGTTGATTGGTTGAATTTGATGAAGTTTGAATGAACAGTTGATTTAGTTGTGATTATTTGATTATGTATGTCAGAGGTCTTGGTGAATGATTAGTTCAGTTGTGTCAAAGGTTCAGTGATTGATTGATTCAGTATGTTAGAGGTTTCAGTGATTGATTGATTTAGTTATGGTTGATTTAGAGATTGATGAGTGGGTTTCAGTTATATCAGAGATTGATGATTGAGTTTCATTGATTGGTTGATGTAGATGTATTTGATGGATGTATTGCAGTGGTGATTTAATTTGAGTTTCAATGTTACTGATGGGTCCAGTGTGAAAATTTGATGAAATGTGGCCTACATATTGTGTTGTTGTGTACTAGGAGTATCCAGTATGAAAATTTATGAAACGTGGTCCCTGGAGGATACTGAGGGTTGGAGCTTGCAGTGAGGAAGTCGAAGCTTCCTGCCAGTAGTCGTTGGTGATTTGATTAGGGGGTTGGAGCTCCATTTTAGTAGCAGCTGGAGAACGAGTGAAGGTTGGAGCCTTCTGTAGGTCGGCGCCTACGTACTAGTAAACATATCAGCTAGTACAAGAGCTAGGGGGTTGTAGCTCCCTTCCAATAGAAGCTGGAGAACGAGAGAAGGTTGTAGCCTTCTGCAGGTGGGTGTCTACGTACTGGTATGAGTTTGCACCAGTACAAAATTGTAAACAGATGATTCTTTATATTGAAAGAAGTCAGAGACAACAACAGCTGGTGGTTTTTCTCTTGCATTGGGTTTCCACTTTAAATCTTGGTGTTCATGTGTGTTGCTTATGTGTGATGGTTTATTCTATTATTACTGCACATGGTTATTGTTTAATGTTTAATAAAGTATTGATGCATTGATTAAAGATCAACATATGATGAATTAACTTAATCATAAGTTCATTGAATATACATTGGTTGCCTTAAGAACAATTGTGTGCACACGCTAGTTTCCTTCACCGAAGTAGTGTATATAAATTTGATTATGGAAATGAAAACGTTATTGAGTTACAAACACTGATTCACCCCCCCTCAGTATTATTTCCAACAAATGCAACATGTCGACGTGATAGGCTAAATGGTTCTTGCAAGTCGTCAGAAGTATTATTGGACATTTCTTGATTTATCTAATTTTGTCATTCGTGGTCAATTAAATCGATCATCGATGGAATTTTTTGTGTCAAACAAAACCCAATCAACTAAATATTGCTAATCATTGAAGAAATGACCGATAGTAACATAATTTGGTTGTGAAAAAATAATTTTTTTGAATGTAGTGTTGTGATTGGTCATCAATGAAAGATTTGGGCATAACCCATAACGTGTTATTTTCCCAACTCGATTTGTTGATTGACCATCGGTGGGAATTTAGCATTAGGAATTCGTGACCTATTGAATATCACCAATGGTCGATGGGCTTATCTATGAGCAACAACATTTATTATGTTTAGAATTTTGTGACCCATTGACATCTGTCAATTGCCAATGGACTCATTGGTGATAAACGACTTTTTGTTATGTCATGAAATGACCTTACTCAACGAATGTCGTTGATCGCTGATGAGCTTATTGGTGATCGAAAAAAATTATTGTGTTACCCCTACACATGACCCAAGGAATTTCACTGGTGACCAATGAGGTTGATAGTTTTGTAATGGTACCAAAACTCATTCAGTCGGACAATTTTGAGAATAATCTCACAAAATGCCTTATTCATTGATTTGCATATGAGAATAATGACCAAACTAATGTGAAGGGAAAACAAGTGCAGTGGTACCTAGAAATTTATTGAAATGAATTTTAGATGGTGTGTTACATAGTTAATAAGTGGTTGACCCCTCTCTTTGATGGACCTGATTATATCCTGAATACCCATCCAAGAATAAATATATCTCAATCTTGACGACTATTTCAAGTATTTCTTCCATGAATCACAGTAGAAATGGATCTCTTATTATTACTATGTTCAAATTTTAACCTTAAAAAATCTACACAAATCTACAACTTTTTGTTCATCTTCTTTGGGACCATGATCAAGGACACCCATTCACACTCTTTAATTATATAAATCATCTCTACATTCAATAACTTATTCAACTCCATTACTACCTTTGTCTTGTACTTAGATCCATTTTATAAGACCTTCACATTATTATCCTTACATTGACTGTGATCCAACCCTAAATTTCCCATATTCCTTCGGAATACTTTTAAATTATGATACATATAGGTGAAAACCTTTGCAAAATCTTGAAAGAGTAGAATCGCTTCAACCATAGTCTTGTCATCCCAAATATCGCCAATTTCTACATACTTGGGTATTTTTTGCAATGATAAGCTTCCTTGTCTTCTCTTTTGTCTCACATATCTTTTGTTGGTCTTCAAGCTCCTCATATAAATTCAAACATTTTTCAATCATGGAATTAAAGACTTAATATCGTGACTATGAAAGACATGAAAAATCACATTGAAATGAAAAAATGGTGATGCAACAACGTCTTTATTTTAGGGTTAAAATTCAAATATTTTTCAACCGTGATGTTAAAGACCAAATATCATGATTATGAAAACGCTAAAACTCAACAATTAAAGTTTGTCCACGTTTCAATTTTTTTTAAATGTTTGTTTTGTAAGTGTTTTTCAAAGTTGTATAATGCTTGTTGTTTTTTTTTTGGGGGGGGGGGGGGGGGAAGATAATTAACATTACAACCTTAGGGGTGGCAGGAGGGGGAGGGATTCCTATTAATCCCGAAGGAGAAACAAAATTAAAGTTTGCATGATGGTTGGATCATAGATCGAATAATTTCGCTGAGATGTATGGTTTTAAATACCTAGGTATTCAGGTAGGCAAAGAGCATGACATCCCTTTTATTGATATTTTGGGGGACTCCCTTATCATCATCCAACTCCTCCAATTAGACTCCTTTCCCTAGAACAATTAGCTTGCTCTCCTCCTTCGAAGATTTATGGCATTCTACAGACATTCTCTCACAAATTTTATTTTCATATCCTTCGTAGTGAAAGCAAGGAAGTAGATCTTCAAGCCAACATTGCATGTCTAGAAGAAGGGAAATATGAGGTAAATGGTTCCATGAATTGGATTATTATGCCATGATGAGATTAATCCAGAATTTCAGTTCCCTCTCTTATCCAATAAACATAGAATGGGTAAGAAGTAAGCGATCTCCGTGCATCAAGACTCTTCCTAAAGGAGTTGGATTTAACCAAAGTTTTATTTCGAAGCATCTCGGTGAAAGGCTTTATGACATAAGGTTTGGTTCGGTCGCTTCCCCTCGCATGCCTCCATCGTTGGCTCGTCAAATCAAATATTCAGTGCATTCCAGGTGGCATACTCCTCCAATCTCGTGGTAGGAGGCGGTATTCAGTGCATTCCAGGTGGCATACTCCTCCAATCTCGTGGTAGGAGGCTGTAGGAGTGATAAACTCTGACATGAGATATATTAATTCAAGGCTAGTGTCACAAATCTCTTCTGGTCCTTTATATCATTCTCCCACAAGCAACGTACCACCCTAGATGGATATCACGAGGCGAAGTTTTGTGGAAATGGCGTTGTGTCCAGCTAAAGCGTGGGAGGAGATTGAAGTACTTCGAGCACTCATGAAGGCTGAGGTTAGGAGACATACGTAGCAAAGGATTTCTTTCTATTTAAATGAATTCTCATGCATGTTGGGCATCGAAGTGAGTCCCTCTCTGTATGGAATTTCTGTCCTTCCCTTTGCCAATTGATGTCCTTCAGGGACGCGTCTCAAGCACTCCAAAACTACTGCTCCTTGGAGATTTTGCTTAAGACCCCAAAACACTCACAAAATTGGTAGCTCTGTGCGGACGGAGAATACTAAACGTCCCACAATTTGGGAGAGAGAACTTTTCTAACTGCAACTTCCAATTCCGACTCATAGAAGTTCAACAGAAGTCAGGGAAGTATCCAAAAACGAAATTCGATTAAGAGGAAAGGTAATTATGACGATTCGACTCTTCACATCCTTGGTCTCACTCCATAGGCATGAGCGAATTGGCTCTCATATCGGACATCTACTCCCAGCAAAGCCCTGAAAACAACCACATTGATCATCACCTACTTTCATCCTCTACTAAGTTGGATCATCTGTCAACACTTTGGTTGGCAATAAAAAATGGCTCAACACTATCAACCGTGTCCTCATCCTCCCTTGGACTGGTATGCAGGAGTTTCAGACCTCCGACAACAGATCATTGCGTTGGCAAAGCAAGTACAAAGGCATCAAGACAAAATTTGCCAAATGGAGTATGAAATGGATTGGGTGCGTCAGCAAATGACAAATCTCCAAGCTCAGAGAGCCAATGAAGACCACAAAAGTATTGCCAGCAGTGCCCCATGTAGCCCAATAGACAAAATGTCTATTAATCCTCCATAGTAAGTCCGGTCAATTCCTTGCAAATTCATTTTGACAACCAATATGGTAGAATCTATAATAGTAGTGGCCCTAGTTTTGGTCTTCATAAAGCATGTAAAGAAAATTTGAAAGAAAAGTTTGAGCAAATTCCTCCTATAATGCTTGAGGATGTATGCTTGAACAATATGTAAAACTCCTATGTACTTTGCTATGACTGGGCACAAAGTTAATAGAAGACTTCTTCTTTAAGAAAAATAAAACTTAACATGGTACCATTAAAATAATAATAATAACAAAAGTGTTTATGAATCTAAAAATACATTAATAATTATTATTTAATTATATAATATATATATATATATAATATATAACTAAAATATTTTGAGGAAAAAATTGCCAAATATTATTTTTTTTTTCTAACGGGAGAAATTAATTTAAAAATAAAACGAGTGAAATATGCAACATTGTTGCTTAGTACTTGCTCTTATGCAAAAGTAATTGATTAACAGGAGTTTAATGAAAAACAATAGAGAGGGAGAATTTAGATATGAAAGCTTCGTCCCTAATTAAAACATTATAAACATTATAATTAATAATTCAAAATGAAAATTTAAATAATTATAAAACAATTAAAACTTGTGATAATGTATTATTTAAGAAAAATAATAGTGATTGTTCCATGTATTTAGAAGTTAAAATAGAATTGAAGAAGTATTCATAAATTCATGGATGGTAAAAGAAGTTTGGGTGAAGTTTTATTCAAGGTAACTACAAATCTAGTGGTGAGGGCACATAAGACTTTAGGGTACGGAATTAGGTGATGGAGTTTGCATATGTGCAAGGTTTTTAAAATTTTATATAAATCCCCTTTCATATTCCAAGTTTCGTAATTTTTTTATAAAAATCACTTTTACATAGCAAGTTTTGTAAAAGTAAAATGATAAAGTGCAATTTAAAATTTTGTAAAATTTTATATAAATCCCTTTCACATTCCAAGTTTAGTAATTTTTTTATAAAAATCAATTTTACATAGCAAGTTTTGTAAAAGTAAAATGATAAAGTGCAATTTAAAATTTTGTAAAATTTTATATAAATCCCTTTCACATTGCAAGCTTTGTAAAAGTAAAATGATAAAGTGTTATTTAAAGACAAGTTCGTCATTTAATGACAAGTCTAAAAAAAACGTTATGTCAATAATGAGACTTTTACTAAATAGAGCTATTCCATTTTGAACTTTTACTAAATAAATCTATCCCATTTAGAAATTGGTTCACATGAACCTTCCATTAAAAGACTACATAAATTTATATACACTCAAGTTGCAAAATTTGAAGTCCTCACGTTGAATATTCACCTTGTATAATTCACCATTGTAGTTAGCCATCTCTTTATCTCCATGTGCAACTTGCATATCCCAAACAAAATACAACACTTAGGTTTGAAATACATTCACAAAATAAAATTGACATCAATTTCATTAAATCCTCTTCAAAACACCATTTTTTAGGTTTTAACAAAAATTTAGATTAGATATAGAAATTTTTATTAAAACTTTACTGTCACTTACCATACTTCATTGTGGTAATTCAATCGACAAGTCCTTTTGAAGTGTCGGACATGATGTTACTGCGGGTTGTAAACATTGATTTTGTAGTTACTACGTGACTCTGAGGGTGACCAATATTGACCATGCTACTTAACACCACTACATATGAAACATGTTTGGTAATTTCATCGTGCTTTTTCATTTTCCTATCTAAGTTAGAGCATTTAATGCTACCTAAACCCCTTACATACCAAACATTACACTAAATTGGTAGAGTGTTAATAAATGCTATGAATTTTTTTTAATCTCTATGGGAATCAAATGGCATTAATTGCATGTATTTTGTCCGAGCACTAACAATAAGTCTCACACCTGAAATTACAAAGTCTGATTGCTAGGTAGGTATTGGGTTTACATAACATTAAATGTTCTAACTTGGCGTTAATGTTAACCATAATCGTACTTTAAAGAACTTGTCACTGGCAACATCATTAAGTCATATAGTTTATTTGACTTGCTTAACATATACTACATGTAGATTTACCTATAAATTATCACATATTATAACAATGTTGGTTGAGTGTCGGTTTAGGCCTTTCCCATGCACCTCGACTTTTGAGAAAATATTGCAAAATCCAAAACAATAAATATCTGACACCGACACTGTAGGCATGTCAAAATTAAAGTCATAAATAAGTTTTTACATTTTTTTTTTCAATATAATTTTGATGTCCGACAATTCAATTTATAACCACATAAAAATAGTCATTCAATGTACAACAACCAACTTAAAAAAAATAAAAATAAAATAAAATAAATAAAAAAAAATATAAAAATAAATAAAAAATAAAAAATAAAAAAATAAAAATAAAAATAAAAAATAAAAAAATAAAAAATAAAAAAATAAAAAATAAAAAATAAAAAATAAAATAATAAATAAAAATATTTAATTTTTATTTTTTATTTTTTATTTTTTTTTCACAAAACTTTAATAAATTTAATAAAATTTGTTTAAATTTTCAAAACTTGAAGTCAAATCTTTTTGGCCTAAAAGCAAAAAATAATATAAAATCATCTTCTTATTCTAAAATAATTGAAAAAAGTTAATTAAAAAATCATTAAAGGAAAAAAACACTATATATATTATATATTATATATATATATATATATATATTATATATATATAATTCAAAAATGTCAAATAAAATGCATTCAAAAAAAATAAGAAAATAAAAATAAAATAAAACTCACATTTTTTTAATAAATTTAAAAAATAATTTCCCAAATATTTTAATATCTTTAAAAAAATATAAAATAAAAATTGAAAATTAGAAATTAGAAATTAGAAATATATATATTATATATATATATATATATTATATTTTTTTTAAAAAAAAAATGAAAAAAAATTAGGTAAAGGGGTGATGCCCAACATTGCCTTCACGGGGAGGGTGATGCTCGCTAGGCTCCATTCACAAAACATAGTTGAGTGATCGGTTGCTAGGTTGGGCCCTTAGGGAGATGCGATGCCCAACATTGCCCTACTCCATGCACAACACACCCAATTTTACTTCTTTTTTAATTAAATTGTATCTAATGATCTTATGTAGATTTTCATAGTTATTCATATTGTAAGATGAATTTTAAGAAAATATTGTATTTACAAATTCAGTTCGTCCAACATTTCGAGTGGACCCTCCATCCATTGTTAGGGATGTAAAAGCTTTGAGATGATATGAATAGGCATTGCGAGGAGAATAAGTGGAATGGGGATGTAATTAGCCATTGTGACAAAATTGAATTAATTATTTTAAAAGATTAAAAATGAATCAAATTTCATGGAAAAAGGAAACGAAATCAAGGGAAGGGGAGGAAGGAATCAATACAGAGTCATAGGAGAAGAAAATATTAAAGATATGACAAGGTGGGGTGAAAAGTTCTAAAATTAATATTTTAAAGAGACATAAAAGTATTAAAAATTTTAATTTAATTTAATTTAAAAAATAATTTATACAAGTTAAAAATTAAACTTTTAAATTAATTTAAAAAGAGAATTATAAATAATAGTGAATTTAAAAATATTTAAGTAGAGAATTGAAAGTCATTGAAGCTTTGAGATGATGTGAGTGGATGTTGCAAGAAAATAAATAGAATGGAGACAAAATTAGCCATTGTGAAATAACTGAATTAATTATTAAAAATTAGTCAAATTTCATGAAAAAAGGAAACAAAATCAAAGAAGGAAGGAAATGGCCAAGAATTATGGGAGAAAAAATATTTTCTTTTGTTTGTCAAGTGGTCCGAATTCATCAAAGATTACATCAGGCTTGACCTGTGGCTTGAGAAACTGCGAGCCAGGGGCATTTAAGCCATCAAAATCACCCGGGGATTACACTCGGCCTGGGTCACACCAACCCTTAACATGACTAGATTTTTGCCCATGGAGTTTCGAACCGATGACCTTCACATCACAAAGTGACCTAACAGTACACCCTATCATTGTCTATTATATGCCATGTGGGCATAGGAGAACAAAATATGAAAGATATGATAAAATGGGGAAAAATTAATCTTAAATTAAAAAACTTATACACATTAAAAATAAAACTTTTAATCTCGGATGGGGTGAATTTATCACAAAAGATTGGGGAGGGGGGTGGCGGGCTGCCACTTCTCCACCAAACCAAGTGGCTTGGGGACACGGTAACATGCCCCATAACCATGTTTTATTGAATCCTCACTCGATTTTGCCTTATGTGAGAAGATAGTTGGCCATCTAAAACATAATGGATTACACCACCAACATTGAATATTGGCCACCTCGCTAGGCCTGCCAAGGCTTGACTCATGCAAAGTCTAATTGCCTTCTCATTTCATTCATTCATCCCCTCTCAACACTATTACTCCCATTTAGATTTTCTGGATTTTGGCTCGCTCTATCTCATGCCTCCTCTAAGCACTTGTGCAATTCACTTTGCGAGAATTGGTTGACCCACTTCTGTGAGCCTCGGTCAGGCCCAGTCCATTACCTCTTGAATCTCAGTTGTTGTTCCATAATTGGCAGGTTCACTCCTCTCATTTGGAGACTAAGGGGCGCCATGCATTTGGTTTCCTGGTATATTAATCTGGTGTCGATGTTTCCTTCTTCAAATAAAATTGTAGCACACATAAAAAAATTTAAAGCTGGTTTTTAGTGCAAGTCTGTGGATAATTTTTTTTAGCGTTGGGCATCCTTGGTTTGCATCTTCATCATCTCTGATTTGCACTCCCTCCATGGTCTTGTGTCCATTTATGAGTATGTTCATTTTCCAGACTTTAATATAGCCACCCTTTCGTCTGGGTGCTTCTCTTGTAGCTCTTGTCTAGCTCCAATGGACTTGAATGTATTCCTTGACTCACCTCGTGTAGACTCTTGCATCCTCCAGTTTACCGCTTTGGTTGGCTTCAGACGTTCCTTTCGCCCTTTACCTCTCTCTTTGTGGTTTCCCATATGTTTTTTCCTCCCTGAATCCTCGTCTTTATCTGACATCCTTCCATCTGCACCTTATCTCTCCTCACGTGGCTCTCCCAGTTGGCACTCGCCTTTCCCCCTCTCCTTTTGACTTCTTGGGCATGTCTTCTTGTCGCGACCCTCCCCATGCATATTCAGCGTGCATGTGTCGTCTGAGGGGCGACCTATTATCATGAATGGGCCTCTTGGGGTCACTCTCATACCCACCTCCTTCTAGAAGAAACAATTTCCAGGTTTCACGACCTTACTGGCCCCATTTAGGAAGAGATAGCTCGAATGGAACATGAGGGAGCCCCTGCATGAAAAAAACTTTCAAATATCGAGGTTCTCACAAAGATGGCTGACTGGGTGTCAGATGTAGGTCACACACGAGGATGCTTCCACCAATACATGTACAATATCGACCTATACTGATATCAGGAGTTTATCATTCTTCACATTCTAATGGACAAATTTGAGCATAGAGTTGACATCCTCCACTCTTTGGAGCACCTTCACTGCCATTCGAGGGACTTGGATCAACGTTTGGATTGCATTGAGCAGCATTCGGGCATCCCACTCTAGTTGGCAACAATCCTAGCAACAATGAAGATCCAATTCAGGTTGCCTCCACTGATACTGATCCGTCTACTTAATTTATGTCATTCCTCATATTATTTTGAATTTTAATCTTATAGTTTGTTCTATTGGCCTATCTGGCCTGGTTTTTAGTTTTTATCTTAATGTTTTAGTCTTTTTGGACATTTTGATATCCTATGCCTCTTTGTGAAGAGTGCATTTTTGTTTATGCTCTTGTCTTCCTAGTGAAAGACTGAGCTAAGATATTCAACTCTTTTATGTACATCCAAAGTTGAGAAAGAAATAAAATATTTACCTAAAAAAAGAACATTTTTTAATTTAATTTAAAAAATAAAATGAAGAGTTAGAGAATAATAGTGAATTTAAAAATATTTGAATAGAGAATTGAAATTCATGATTTAAAAATTTCTAAATTGATAATTGAAATTAGAACATAAAATTAAAATAAATTTTAAATTAACAATTAAAATTAAAAAGTAGAATTAATATTTTTTTAAGAGCAATAATGAAAAAAGGGAAAAAAAGGAGAAATATGATATTAAATATACAAGTAGAAAGATAAGAGAGAAGCTAATAAATTTTAGATATTTTTGTAGTACCATTCTAGCTATTTTTCCAAAACACTCCTAAGGTCCAAAGACATTTACATTCCATTTTTCACTACTTTTTTATTTAATTTTGACTAGCTTATGGTTTTCCTTGGAGAAACATTTTTTCCCTTCTTCCCCACTTGAATCCAACCTACTTTTTTTTGTTATGTTCGATGGATCACCCTTCAAAGAGTGAGCGTTGTTGTCTTCAGTTTCTTCCTTATCTAGCTGATCTGCCCAAAATGTTGCTTTTCTGACTTTTTCCTTCGAATATTTGTAAGGGGATTCAACTTTCACTAGATTATGTTGCGCCCCCACTGTCGCTAAATTTGGAGGGTCCTTATACACTTCTTCCTAACTGGCTTTTGTTTCCTTCGGTGAATCATCTTTGACAATAGTTTCTTCTCGTTTTATTTTTCTTCTTTCTGACCCTAAGTCTTTTCTTCTTTGTATATCGTATAATGTTCAGACTGAGCTCCTTCCCACCATTTGGGCCTTCGGTTATTTTTTCAGACTTTGTTATTTTGTAAATGCTTTAGGAAATTTTTAATTACATGCCTTGTTTCATAACATGTTGGACATCGAAATGAAATATTTTCATAATCGATCTTCTAGACCCAAACATAGTTTGGAGTTGTCAGATTAATCTCAGCAGGAAAACCCTTATTGAAATCCATCTCAACACGTATTCGAGCATAAGTAGTTTTATAAAAATATTTAGATTTTGGGCTGCTATGTTTGTAACATTGTTAAAAGAGAGGATTGCCAAGGACTTCCTTCCAGAAGATCATGGATATGATGTTTAATTCAACTCCTATCTACCACGACATAAAAATATCTCCCCCATAGCTAATGCTAGAATGCTTGAGTCCTCAATAAAGAGAGCATTTACTTTACTCACCTAGACCATATGGTCTTCTTGAATGTCATTTTCCTCATCTAGGTATAATAAGTAGTTGAAAAAATCATATATCTTCCTTAGGAATCACTTGTCCTTTGCCATCTTCCTTAATTCGACCATTAAGTCTCTTGTCCTTTGTATGTGGGTTCTCTTGTCCTTTGTATTTGGGTTCTCTTTGATCTTGTTTGCAAACTCATTTTGCTTTTGATTCTTTTCTAGGTCTATCCCCATATTTTGCTTATTGTTTAGATTGATTCCTAAAAGATCTATATATGAGTTTTGTGATGGGCCTTTCAACTATCTTTCTAATTGTGTAGAAAGACAATCAAAAGTATGTTCATTTAATTTCCAATCTGAGGTTTGTATGGAACTTTCAAACTGGCATGCATCGTCTATGCTAGTACAATATGAAGTTGTAGTATCCTAAATGAATGTCAAAGATCATGATATTGGAATGCTTTCACAAGTCATCGACGGAAATCTACTTGCAATCCAATTCACACTTGCAGGAAAGTAAATCATAGTTGTAGGAAAGAAAATCACACATGCATCTAAAGTGACTTGTTCTAGTTGTTGAGATGTTCTTGGCTACTATAACAAAAATGCAGTTGCACGTGCAATGTGATGCAATAATTCTCAAACCATCAAACCACCCTTGCTCTTTCAAAGGAATTATGATGATAATTCAAATGATGTAAACATAACCCAATTGAAAACAAAGTAGTTGATATTCTGGAACGAAACAAAGTATTCAAGTGTTAGTGTGGAGTTGTAACAATGAATTAAATCACAATTTTTTGTGGAAACCTGACGATTAGTTCATAATGAATGTTAATGTTAATGAAAAAATTGTATCAAGAAATCTAAGCTACATAGTTGCAATAATAACTCAATATTACATAATCACATCAGACTAAATTATTAGAGTTGCAATATACAAAATGTTAGAGTTACAACAATCTAAGTTCAGAGTTGCAACAATTAGACTGACAATAGTTAAATTTCACAGTTGCAATAAAGGAGTTATTAGACTTACAACAATCAATCTTAAGAGTTGTAGCAAATGAAATATCAAATTCATAACTAATTATTGATTAAATAAATCGCTGGAAATAAAATAAATATATGAATGACACTACAACTACTCTATAAAGTACAAGCAATACTTGGCTAAGGAGGGAGCCCTACCTCCTTAGATAAGGTAGTGGTTTGCAATAAAGAAATTTGTTCTGATTAATCAACTGGCTTAATTGCTAACTCCCCTATCTCGAAGAGAGCATAATATTTATACATAATGTGCTCTATCTATTGCATTCAAAGCAATTGATGGACAACCGTGAGAATCAGGTTGTTCCACCCTGTTACATTAACTTTCTTAGAAATAGAAAGAACTGGGCATATGTTGACTTAATCAAATGTATGACAAGTGGTGGCTGAGTGATTCATACTTTCCTAAGCGCTTATTCGCCTTTGTCATTTTCCCACTTGAGGATATTGGTTGTTGTCTGCCTGACTGGTCCATATATAGCAATTGTTCGTTTGACTCTTGTGTTATTACAATTGTTGTAGAGTTACAACACTTTTCCTCAGAGTTGCAACAACAATCTTGAGTGAGTTACAACAACGATTGTGTGGTGTTAGTCGCAACAACAATGAGATTCAAGCAAGAGTTGTAGCATCAAAGAGGTATGAGTCGCAACATCGAGGAATTGAGAGTTGTAGTAGCAAAGACCTGAGAGCCACAACAACGAGAAGTTGCAACAACCTAGAGATACAACATGAGTGGCAATAGCTCAGAGTTGCAACAAACATACTCAATTATAGAGTTGCAACAACTCGTACTTGGGAATTGTAGCACTTGTGTCCCAGGAGAGTTGCAACAACTATTGAGAAAGTTGCAACACCTGCGTTCCGCAGAGAGTTGCAACAACTGCTGAGAGAGTTGCAGTGTTCGCACTTGGAACATACTTGTGTAGCATCGTTCCTGTATACCACTATTAGCATAACAAGGTGGTAATCTCCTGAAAATGCATAAGAATAAGTATTGAAATGACATATTAAGGAGATAATTATACCTTGACAAAAAATGCACCATTATGGATAGAAAGGGAATAAGAATGTGATGGAAACGAGAAAAAAGTATACAAAAAGGTATTGGACAAGTGTTGAAAAGATGTCAATTTGAGCACCCATCACTTTGTAGTCCACATTGTTGTCACTTTTTTGTTACTCATGGCTAGTTTCCCTTCCTCTGTATTCTCTAGGGTGAGCTCTTCTAGCTACGAGGGATTCTTTTTTGTTTTGGTTTCCTATTTACTTTGATCATCATGCAATATTTTGTGAACATTTCCTTCAAATTTGGGAATCTATTTGTTTTATGGTCTCTTGGCCCACATGAAACACAACATGGGCACCCTAAGATATTGTATGTTGAATCATGTGCTGTATGTCCCCACGTCCTACATAAGAAGCGTTTACAAAGTTGCTCCCCCCTTCCAATGTCACATTTTCCCCTAGTACCTGATACTCATTTTGATTTTCCTTCTCCTTGAACTTGGAAATTGAAGACACTCAACTCATTAAGTCTTACCAATTCATATTTTATGCCAAATTTATTCTTGTTCCTTGGATTATTAGGGTATTCACCCATGCATTATTTGTAGCTTTTAACTTTTGAGGGGAGAGTTGTTACTGTTCCTTTTTTGGCACATCACTCGTTTGCTTTGGCTTCCAAATTATTTTTTCTTTGGGTTGGTCTCCATGTCAACTTGCTTCTATGAATTTGCCATTTTTTAAAATTCATATTCTCATTCATTATTCTTATTGCCTCCAACTATTGCAAAAACACATATCTCTCCTTCCATATCTATCATTGCATTGGCTACTACTTGATATTTCTCTAACCTTGTCATCTAGGAATTCACACAAATCCTCAATTTGAGTCCTCATATGAACCACCTAATTTTTCTTCTTTAAGAACCTAATATTGAGTGGGCTTAACAATCCCTTAATCTTCCAATCATATTTAATGATTCACTTACCATTTTTTGCTTAATATTTTCAACTAATTGAATGTAGAAAGTTTCACATTAAAGTAATATTGGGTCTTTTTCAACATATGTATAGACACCTTCCCAACAAACATATGAGTTTTCTCCATCCATCTTTCAATACCAATTAAGAGTGGCTTCTTGTAAGGAAAACTTTAAATTGTGCATATTTATTAACCCTTTCCATTTTTCAAAACTCTTGCCATATTGCCTCTAGTGTAAATAGGTGGTTGTCCCTATTTGTGTTTCCATCATAAGTTGGGATCTAGGATGGATCAATGCTTCTAGGTGTTGTTTGTGTATAAATTTAATGATCTGCACCCCTAACCCAATTTACAAGTTTGCATGTGTTTGTTTAGGCCCAATCGACATGTTTTGTCATGCTAATATAAATTTTAGAATGCATTTATTGCAAACATAAATAGTGCTCCTACTAATTTTTCACTTTCTTATTAGCTGATAATTAATGCAAAAATTGAGGCAAGCATTTAACACATTTGAGACACTAGTTTTTGTTCAATTTGGCACCAGAAAAAACCTCACAGCCTCTTGGGGCAAAATTGGTCTTCAAACGAGGATTTTATCGCTTGAGAAAATTATAAAATAAGTACATACAAATCCACTGTACTTATCTCCCTTGTTGTAGTTATAATGCTCATTTTTGGAAATTTGTGCCCATTGTCAAATCAGATTTTCACAAATTTTTAAGTTCATAATTTTTGCATTTTTTCACAGCTCAACTCCTCGATTTTTGTGCTCAAATTCTTCCTCAAAATCTGTGCATATCTTGCCTCGATTTCTATGCAAACAAGCGATTGTGCTACCTCGATTTTCATGCATGAAAGTAGCATAAATGTGCTTTGATTTTTGTCTCGCTTGTAGTAGCTGTCTCAAAATTCATGCCTCGAATTTCAAGCATGAAAACTGTTGTTTTCTCCTAGAAAATTGTGCCCAAAACCTCTTTGAAAATTACGTTGTTTTCCCTTGAAAACCGTGCCTCAGCTCGAAAATTGTGTTGCTCTCTCCTCCTTGATTTTCATGCTTGTTGTATGTCCTCCTTGGGATTCAAGCTCATTTTCTCAAGCTACAATTTCTCTCCTCCTTCATGAAGTTTCTCTTCTCCTCTCTTCTCTCCATGCTTTCTCTCAAGTGTGAAGTGAAGAATGATTTCCATTTTCCCTCTTTTATCTCCTTGGAAAAGATTGAATCCATAAACCTAGGATCCAATGATTGAGATTTCTTCCTCAAATCTCAAGATGTGTGGCTGAGATTAATTCTCTCAAATGACCCCCCTCATACATTGGCCCCATCACTTAAAAGTCTTCTAGTACCTTTTTCAAGTTGTGTACCTTTTCTAATTTTTCTCATAAAGTGATTTTTCACCTCACTTTAATATTTGAAAAGTACACTTAGTACTTTTAACATAAAGTCACTTTATAAAGTACAAGTGACTTTAATATTAGAAAAATTACATTGTACAACACTTCTAAGTACCTTTTCCACCCATGACATTAGTATAATTCATAAATGTCATTGAGACAAAAGTCATTAATGTGCGCACTAGGCTAAAAGGGATAAAATCCTAGTAACATCTCTCCTTGGTACTATTTTCAACACTCCCTCTTACCGAGGAAGGTGTTGCCTACCACTTCCATCCTGTCTCTGAAGAAAACATGCTTGCCTATTAGAAAATACTTGGTGAGAATGTTTGTTACATGTTCATTAGTGGATATACACTCAATCTTCACTGCCCCTCGTTGATGTCAGTCTTTGATGATGTGGTATATGATCTCTATCTGCTTTGACTTGTCATGAAATACTGGATTCTCAGAGAGTTTAATACAACTATGATTATCACAGTAAATCATAGTTGGTCTCAACATCCGACCAAATAAACCATGAAGCATCTTGCAAAGCCACAATGCCTCCTACCCTGCCTGACTAGCTACCATATACTCTGCCTCTGCGTTGCTTAATGACACTGATCTTTGTTTCTTGTTGAACCATGACACAATTGTCGAGTCCAATGAGAAACAACATTCAGAAGTACTTTTCCAGTCACTGACACTGCCAACCCAATCTGATTCTGTGCAACCAATCAATTTGACTCCATCACATCTGACACAGTCTAGACCATAATCCAGTGTACCCTGTAAGTAACTCAACACATGTTTTGCAACCACCCAATGTACCCTCTTGGGTTCCATCATGAATTGTCTCAATGGGTTTACTGCAAAACAAATACCCGATCTAGTGTTGACTAGATACATCAATGAACCAATCGGATGTCGATACAAAGTGGGGTTCACCAACTTGGAATCTGAAGCATGCAACTTCTTCTAGTTGGTGATCATAGGAGTAGCCATAGGCCTGCAATTATTCATGTGGAATCTTCTCAACATATCACGTGCATACTTGTCCTGGCCCAAGAAGATATGCCCATCCTCCTACCAAACTTTCGACTTCGGAAAGTAATGCATCAACCCCATATTAGTCATATCAAACTCTGAAGCAAGATCTCTCTTGCAGTGCTAGATGAGTATGTCCTCCCCTGTCAAAAACAATTCATCCACATAAATAACCAGAACGAGTGGATCGTCACCTACCAAGATAAAGTATAGGTTCAGATCTACATCACTCTTTTGGAAACCCATTTGTTGCAAGTATGCATCTATCCTCTCGTACCACGCTCTCGGTGCCTGCTTCAGTCCATACAAGGCTTTCTTCAACCTACATACATGATACTCCCTCCCATGCAACTCAAAGCCCTCAGTATCCTCAATGTACACCTCCTCTTGTATAACACCATTGAGAAAGGCGATCTTCACATCCATGTGGTGAATCCTCCATCCCATCTCAGCTATTATAGATATCACTGCTCTAATGGAAGTACAAGAAGCAACTGGTGCAAAGGTCTCCTCATAGTCAACTCTCTCTACCTGTGAGAACCCTTGCACCACAAACCAAGCTTTGAACTTCTCCACGTTTCCATAAGCAGCATGTTTGATCTTGTAGAGCCACCTAGAAGTCACAATTGACTTCCCATCAGGATGTGGCACTACTTCCCAGACATCGTTCTTCATGATAGAGGCATACTCCTCCACCATGGCATCCCTCTAGATCTACTTACTAGTGGCCTCCTCAAAACTAGTTAGCTTTGTCTCCATAAGATCTGCCACAAAGCCACCCAACCTCTCTAGTGGTATGCTCCCCCTCACTGACCACTTGGGTCTCTCCACTGCCTCCGGAGCCACCTTCAAGGTCTCCTAAAGCCATCTTGGCATCTTCTTCCTTGCAGTAGTCTCCTATGGTGGTATGGGAAAATCATCAACTAGTGCCTCTCCTCCTAGTGAGGAAGGCTCGACTATAACCAATGGAGATCCTGGACTCTGAGATACTGTGCCTAATGAGTTTGCATGAGGTGATCCCGAACCAGACGAAACTGTACTCGATGAACTGTCATCCATGATGAAGGTTAATCACCTGATGCACCTAAAACCAATAGTGTGGCCCCTTGTTGAGGAGCCTACTGCTCTACCTGATCAACATCCCGAGACCTTCTCAAAGCCCTCTCCTCCTCAACTGTCACATCATGCCTCAAGATAATATTCCTTTGTGCATGAAGATATATACGGTAGGCTCTGCTGGTCTCACTGTACTCGACTAGGATACCCCTCTCTGTAATGGGTTCCAAATTTGTCCTCTTCTCCTTAGGGATGTGTGAATATGTAAGGCACCCATATATACTGATGTGCCCAACTTCCAGCTTCTTGCTGGAAAACATCTCCTCAGGAGTCTTGCTCCCCAAGACTCTGTGTGGGCTCCTGTTCTGCAAATAACCAATAGTGTTACACGCCTCAGCCCACAAGAAGAAAGGTAAACTTTGACATGCAACATTGCTCTAGCTGCACCCACAATGGTCCTATTCTTACTCTCTACCACCCCATTCTGTCGAGGGTTATAGGGCACAATGAGCTCCCACTTGATGCCAACACTCCCACAAAAATCCCTCATCTCCATGGAAGTATACTCACCCCATTGTTTGATTTCAGCACCCTGATTTTCCTCCATGTCTGGTTCTCCATAAGAGCCTTAAACTCTTGGAATCTCCAAAAGACCTCATCCCTGGTCTTCAGCAAGAAAATCCAGGTCTTCCTGGAGTGGTCATCTATGAAGGTCACATAGTACTCATATCCACTCAATGAAACATGGGACATAGGACCACATACGTCAGAGTGAATCAAGTCAAGGATACGTACAACTCTGTTGTCACTGCTCTGGAAAGGTGTCTTGGTGTACTTTCCCAAAACACACCCCCTGAACACATCATGATGTTATGTGTTGAAGTCAGGCACACCTATAACCATCTCCCTCAACATTTAAAAGCTCCATGGTGCAAGTGGGCCATCCTCCTGTGTCATAGCTCAACCAACTCACTGCTATTGGTATGCACTACCTTAGCTCTAATAGGCTGAAACATAAATCACTATAGTCTCCCACTACGAGCTATAATTACATGAGCAAACTCGATACTGGATCCTTTGGGATATATCAACACTTGTTCCTTTCGGAACAATACCTTAAACCCCTTGTCCTCCAAGCTAGAGGCTGGTATCAAACTCTTCTTCAACCCTGGAACATAAAGAACTTTGTCACCTTTAGAGGAGGTGATGACTCCCTTTGAAATGAGATTGTCCCCATTCCTGTCGCTTTGACTTTGGAGTTGTCTCTAAGCACAACCTCCAAGTCAACATCATCCTCTAAAAGGCTCGTGAACTGCTCTCTAACTTTGGTCATATGGCAGGATTCTTTACTGTCAATGAACCATGCATGGGAAGATGTGACATGAGTGGCTAAACTCACCACCAAAGCACCCTTTGAATCAAACATAGCCGCAAAATCATCCACATCTGTTGAAGCTGCAACTCCCTATTTCTTCTTACCCTTATTGTTGGGACATTATACAACTTAGTGACCCATCTTCCCACAAACAAATCATTTCACTTTGCTCATGTCCTTCTCCTTAGCCTTATGCTTCCCGTTCTCCTACTTTTCTCCACTAGAAGACCCCTTCTTGACCTTCTTACCCTTCTTGCCCTTTGACGCAAGAAAAAAGTTCTTCTCTTCACCTCCCCCACCACTCTTGCTGCCCCCCTTTGCACTCCTCTTGTTCTCCTCCTGGATGAAATCATCCCACATCCTCCTCCAACTAGGAAAATGCTCTCTAGCCACCAATCCATTGATAAAGCCATCCCACTTCTCTGTGAACCCATCTAAGGCAATCCTAACCAACTTCTCTTATGGAACAACCTATTCAATGGAAACTAACCCATCCTTCACCTATGAGACTCTGGTGAGGAAAGATGTCACGTCTTGGTAATCTTGGTGTTGCGTAGCTTTTGTCTCAACACCATCTTCCTGTTCTCATTAGAAATTTGGTGGAAAGAGACTAAGGAATCCCACATATGATATGCATATCTAATCGCTAAAACATGAAGGAATAAATGGTCCTTTATGGCATCTAGAAGGACCCTCTTTGCTTCACATTCTTCTTGTTGAACTCCATCACCTGAGTTGGATCAGTGGGTGCTTGTACAATTGTTTCAACAACATCCCACACTTCAACTTCCTCTAGTAAAAGCATAATTCTTTGCTTCCATGGGCCAAAGTTTTCAACCCCTGCCAATTTGTCAGCTACTCAACCTAGTGGCCATGACTGCACAACCAACAATTTGGAGCAAATTTGGGAGCTAGAACATTCCTCCCTCTGAACTGCTGATGTCTTTGGGTTTCTGACAAGGTTTTGGTTATCTTAAGCAGAATTTAATGCTTGCTGCCCTCTTTATTAGCTAACTAAAATTTGAGATATGAGGCTTCAAAATTGCTCCGATACCATGCAGAAATTTAATGGTCTGCACCCTTAACCCAATTTAGAAGTTTTCATGTGTTTGTTTAGGCCCAACCCACATGTTTTGTCATGTTGATATAAATTTTAGAATGCATTTATTGCAAACATAAAGAGTGCTTCTACTAATTTTTCACTTTCCTATTAGCTGATAATTTATGCACAAATTTAGGCAAGCATTCAACACATTTTAGACACTAGTTTTTGGTCAATCTGACCCCGAACAAAACCCCACAACCTCTTGGAGAAAATCGTTCTTCAAAGGAGAATTTTATTGCTTGAGAAAATTATAAAATAAGTACATTAAAATTAACTGTACTTATCTCCCTTCTTGTTGTAGCATTAAATGCTCATTTATGGAAATTTGTGCCCGCTATCAAATTAGATTTTCACAAAATTTTAAGCCCAAAATTTTTGTAGTTTTTCATTGCTCAATTCCTCGATTTTTGTGGTCAAATTCTTCCTTGATATCTGTGCAGATTCTGCCTTGATTTTTGTGCAAACAGGTGACTGCTTTGCCTCAATTTCATGCTTGACAGTAGTAGAAATGTGCCTCGATTTTCATGTTGCATGTAGCAACTATCTTGAAATTCATGCCTTGAATTTCAGACCTGATAGTTATTGTTTTCTCTTAGAAAACTATAGCCAGATCCTCCTCAAAAATTTTGTTGTCCCTCGAAGAATGTGCCTCATCTCTTCGAAAATCATGTTTCTCTTTCCTCCTCGATTTTCGTGCCTATTGTACGTCCTCCTCCTTGGGATTTGAGCTCATTTTCTTTAGCTGCAATTCTCTCCTCCTTCATTAAGTTTCTCTTCTCCTCTCTTTTCTTCATGCTCTCTCTCAAGTGTGAAGTGAAGAATGATTTCCCTTTTCCCTCTTTTGTATCCTTGGAAAAGATTGAATCCCTAAACCTAGGACCCAATGGTTGAGATTTCATCCTCAAATCTCAAGATGTGTGGTTGAGATCAATTCTCCCAAATGACCCCCCTCATCCATTGGCCCCATCACTTAAAATTCTTCTAGTACCTTTTTCAAGTTGTGTACATTTTCTAATTTTTCTCATAAAGTCAATTTATAAAGTACAAGTGACTTTAATATTAGAAAAAGTACATGGTACAACACTTCTAAGAACCTTTTCCACCCATGATGTTAATATAACTCATAAATTTCATTGAAACAAAAGTCATTAATGTGCTCACTAGGCTGAAAGGGATAAAAACCTAGTAACACCTCTCCTTGGTACTATTTTCAACAATTTGTTGATGATGGATATCCGTTAATTTTAGGTATGTTCTATGCTAGAGAAATTTATTTCAATTTCCATTGTTAGCTCAATATCTTTTTCAGATTAGCAATCACATCAGCATTAAAGTAAAGTGCAGATAGAACATAAATATAAATCACAAAAGACAAGCCAAGACAAGAGGACACAAGATATGGTGCTAGCCAGGGACAAACCCCAATGTGGGGAAACCCTTGATCAAATTTTCTTTTATGTTCTTCAATAGTTTAGCAGAGAAAGAGAGAGAGATTGTACATTTACAATAGAAGTCAACATTTTGACTTTCTATATCTACATGAGATCAGTTGAAGACATGTTGCTTCAATTGATTCTCCAAGGTGACTCCTTCACCATTCACAATGTTGCATCTCATCCACTCGCTGCACCTCTCTGTGCTGCCCATGCTGCACTTATCATGACCATGCTATGCACTTCATGTTGTTGCTCCTGTCACTGAGCTGCTCTTTATCACGGATTTGTACCCAATGTTGTACTCATTGTTGATCTGCACTCAATGACTTCATCATACATCATCCATCATCACTTTGTTGCCTTCATCATGCTGCAATCATCACCATGATGCATCCTTGTTATCTGAATTATCCTCAACATAGTAATACTAACCCGTGACAATAGCTTTGTCCATCTCATATTACAATAGCATCATACAACCCTCTAATAGCTTGATATTTCAACAGTATTATACATGACAGCTCCATATATTATGCTAATGATCTGAGCCCTCAATTACCCATACGAAATGCTTGACTGTGGTGTTATGGCCTGTGGCCTAACACACAGTTTTCCTGTAGCAGCATAAACGTTATACTTGTTCTTCCAATGATACCCCAACAGGTTTGTTCCACTGCTCCTTTTAACTCAGCCTTCTAACAAGAAGAAACCACCCTCACACAATTGCAAAAGGGATGCTCAAACAGTCCCTTAACCTTGCTACATTATGGTTCCTTCTATTGCGGCTAGGGCACAACAGAATCCTTACTTCAATTGTGGTTAGAACTCACAGTTGGACTACGGCTTGAACAACAGATCTGGTCTCCTTTTTACCAGCGTATCAGGGCCTCCTTATTACTACGTATGGGGTTGCTGATCAACCCTTCCTTTGCTGCGGATAAGGCCTCTTCATAACATCGGATAAGGCCTCTTCCTTTATTGTGTATACGTGCCTCCTTTGCTGCATAAAAACTCTTGTTAACTGTGGCCTAGGGCACCCTTAAATGTTGCAGCTAGGGCACCCTTAAATGTGGCTAATTCTCTCCTTTAGGACTGCGTATGGGAGCCTTCAGATGCCTGCGTCTTACTCTCCTTTAGGACTGCTTATGGGAGCCTTCTAGGACAACAGATTAGGGCATTCAATATGTGTCTAGAATCTTTCCTTTATTGCGGCTAGGGTATGGCAAGATCTCCCTTAACTGCGGCTAGGATCCTCTCCTTTCAACTGCGTCTTGATGTCTCCTTCATGATTGTATTTTAGGGCTGGGTATAAGGCCTTCACCTTCATTGCGTTTAGGGCATCATCTGTAGGCCAGCGTATGCTCTTGGTGTCTCTCCTTCACCAAAACCCAAAGATGTGGAGAGGAGGAGATCACACATGAAGAGTAAGTGTGACAAATGACTTCAAGTCCTCTTCTATTTATACTAAAAACGTAGAGGTTGAATAGACATGACTGTTGGGCTTCTGAGCCTACATAAGTTGTTGGCCGACTTGACAATTTGTCCATAATCAAAATAAATTCATATCTTCATAAATACTTATCGGAATTGGATGATCTTTAGATCAATCCCACACCTCTCAATGAGAGGGATCCAAGAAAAATATCAGCTGCCATAAATAAGATGACCCACATGGAGTTTGGCCCTAGTTGCCAATTTTAACAATATCTTCATCCTTGTCTGAATTTTATGCATCATGGATGTTTATATTCTCTTAGTGCATTTCATTCAATTCATCTCTATAAATTTTGCATGGACTTATTGAGGGACTTCTTCAAATCTTTGCAAACTCCTACTTTTGTCACGCTCTCTTTCATGTACCTTTTCTCCCACTCTTTGTCAGGTTCGTTGTTCCCATGGTTTCCATTATAAGGGTTCCATTTCTTATTGTTTCCATGGTGTGACATCTCACCTTGCTTTCTATTACCTTTTCTTACCATGTTTCCTCCTTCCTTTGGTGGGGATGTTGGGGGAATTTGCCCATTATTCAAGTTTTCTAATTGCACCTCTTATTCATTGTCATATTCTTCTTGAGAATGGTTCTCTTCCTTCCCTTGAGCCCCTTACTTGAATGGTGGCATCATTGTCTATTCATTGTCTAGGTCATTGTCCAATCCATTATTGGTTGAATGTCTTATGTTTTGGCCAATCTTGTATTGGTCAAATATTCTATCCTTTGCGATACCTAATATCCTTGCCCACTACTCGAAATGCCTAGATGTAATGGGTTCCCAAACATAATACTTCCATTTCTAAGCAAATGAGCAACTTGTTCTTTTCATCCAACCATAGACTATCACCACTTGGCTAGACCCCACATTGTTGTCTCACTCCTTGGATCATGTTGTTCCATTGTGTACAATTTACCAAAATTCTCGAGTGTACCATCCAATCCCATCATGTGTAGGATGTCTTGTTTCTCATAGTTAGTGTGTCAGTGCACTAATGGAACAACCCACTAGTACTTCATCCTAGATGGCTCTTTAACCTAAAAGAATTAACTTCCAAGGTTAACAATTTTTTCCTCATCCATTTATTAACTTTGTGCATAAGGGGTAGATCCATGATAGAACATCATACCAATCATGTCTACCCCAAGCATAGCCACCATACTTTATTCATTCAAGGTCATTCTACAACTCTAAGTTGTCTAGATTTATGCCTAAGAAACATGTCCCTGAAGGTCACACAACCATGCTCTTGTTGTGTCCATGTGCTAAACGAGCCCACCATATTTAGTAAACATTTGTCTCACAAACATGACGCGGTCATATAGGACCACAACTCCAAAAGTATAATTGTGAACAAACCCCTTCCTTACATCCAACGAGTCATCTTTTCATAATATTTTCTTTGTTAAGTTTATGTGTTTCCTAGATGTTGCTAGTTTCACATAACCTTGTACACCCCAAGGTTTCCCTATAGAATGATTACACAACTTGGCTTAACAATGCACTCACTTAAGTGTCTAATCCATCCAAGGTCATATGATTCGTTTATCTACTTATATGCCTTTGTCTAGGTGAACCAATAAGAATCACAATTTGTGTCACCTCATTAACCAACTTATCTGCTAGGTTGCCCAAGATATGCCTTATGGTCCTTCATTCCTTTAATTCTCTGTAGTGTGTCAATGTATTGTAGTCATGATGGAACCACCTAGTGATGGTTGTTCCCATGCCTCATAGCTAGATAATGCCCCTTGAAAAGTGCTCTATTATGTAAAGCCATAAGACAGACATTGGATGTGCAATTTGCCTTGTCCATCCAAAGGTGGTCTAACAATGCACCTCTTAGGTTTGTCATTGAGTTACTACAACACAGTTCTTAATCTTGACCACCCATTCTCTCTTTTTTGGCATTACGTCACAAATATTAGGTGTATAACCTTTTCCAAGTTTGTTCAATGTGGCCAAGCCCAATTAGACTTATTGAAGTTGGTGACTCAAGTTAGGTAAGGGCTGACTTGGATAGCATAAGCCTTTACAAGCTCTCCCACTTGAATCATCAACATCTACCTTTGTCGGTTAAATTGACAAGAAACTAATAGTGAAGAACCACATCCCCTTTGCCAAATTTGAATGTCACTCTAATACCACTTGTCATGCCCCTAGCCAATGACATAACTTTTCCCTATTTTTTTCTCCAAGATGGATGAGGTTGCAGGACACTAACATGCATTTGTTTGACCATGATACTCAAACTAACTAAATCATTCCTATACTATTCTCATCAGAGTGAACTAACATCAATAATTGAGGTAGCCACCCAAAAGTCCTAAGTGTGCTCACAAAGCACATAAACTTAACCAATTAAGATAACAATGTCAACCATGACAAATCTAAACCATATAAATGAGAAAACACCATTAGAGTGGGGATACCATAACCAAAAAATCCCAAAACCATGACAAAGCCCCAAGGCTCATTTGGTTTAGCCAACTTGTCAAAGACATAGTTCTAGTGGGAGATTGTGAGATCCATTCTCACCAAGTCCTTTGGACTTTCTAGTTGTGCATGAATGCTCCATTAGAAATAAGGGAGAAAATATTTCGAGTTATTTCTTTATACACATGCACACTTACATACATTAATTTTGATGTCAAAACTATTACCAAATTTAACATATATCAAGTAAGAGGAAAACTACTATATAATGAAGAAAATTTGACTAGGCATGAAGAAGCCTCCATGAGCACAAAGTGTTGGTAGATTGGGCATCCATGTTAGATTATTAACATGGACAAATTCGAAGTTTCCATCTAAAGTTTATTTATACCTTGTTAAATTTATGTAGCTCAAATTGTCCTTATATTTTGTATAATAGTATTCGTTTTATTAATTGTGAAGGTTGATTCTAGTGTCATGTTGTTTATGTTAGTTTTAATTATTTTGGATATTTGAAGTTTCAAGAAAAGTTATCTCACACTTTTAATGCAAATAGTGAAAGTTAGGACAAACTTTTTTCAAAATAGTATGCTTTGCATCAACAACTTTTTTAATCAAGGTTAGAATATTTTTCTTGATCTCTAGGTTTTTGTACTTATCTCACATTTCAATGCAAATAATGAAAGGAAAGACAAACTCCTTTGAAAATAATGCTTTGTATCAACAATTTTTTTTTTTTAAATCAAGGTTTTGTTATCAGGATATTCTTTTTCATTTTTATGTTATTGTACTTTTGCGTAGTCCACTACATGTATCAAATGGTGGCACTTGACACCTTTCCACATGGGTTCTTGGACATCTTTTATGATTTTATTTTTGACATGATGCTACCAAGCGACCACACTGGAAGTTGCACAATATGCTATGAAATGATACTTATAATGTAAATTTTTATTCCAAATCTTGCTTGATACTCAATCAAGATATCCACAGGTAGGTCATTTGCAAAAACTACTTCTCGAAGCAACTTGACATTGGTTGTGATTTCTATATGCTAGTTTATGGGGAGTAGAAATGAGACATCCCCATAATTTTCTTGATAGAACATGATGGCTTAGATCTCTAGAAATGGAGAGGAAAATTAGGTGGCATAACCAACATTGGAGCTAAAGTTAATGAGTCAATGGACAGGTTAAATAAATGAGGTTAGGGTTTCATGTGATAGGCCTACATGACCCATAAACCAAGATCTAAAATGGAGAATGCTACCCATGTGGTCACTAGAGTCGATTAACATTGTGAAGAACCTATGGACCTACTGACATTTAAGTATGCTTCCTCATAGAGCTAGGTTTCTAGACTTGAGGAGTACACTTATAAATCTATATGTGTTGAGATGAGAATTTGTTGAAATAATAAATCATTTCATGGCTTTTGTAGTATATTGCATGATTTAGAACTTCTAGTATAAACAAGATAGCAAAAAATGAAGTAGTCATTTCATCCTATAGCTAGAGAGTAATCTACAATACAAAAGGGGCACAAAGTCTCATTGAAAGATTTTTCCAAGCCCATTAGGGAACTTACTCTCACTCTGAACTACATTGAGATGCGAAAGCTCCACATCGTGACAAAATCATAAATGTATTCTCATGTTTGTAGTAGTTATTATATGATCTTCACGCTTGTAGAGGCCACTCTCATTTGATTCAAGGTTGCAACAATGGCTCCTACTATATGTATGTAGTGATGCCTTACACTAGGATCTTCATGCATATTGCAGTGGTCACTGCCATGTTATAACATTTGTTTATGTGCTAATAATGGGATCTAATTATATAAAGTGGATTGATTAACTATTCAAGAAAGAGGACCAAATGTGGAGATGTCAAGGGAAAAGTCTTAGCTCTAGTGTAAAACATCCATCCATGCTCACTACATCTCTTTGCAAAAAATCTACAATCAAAATTTATTTAACTACCTTTACACATGGAAATCTACATGGCATTTGTATGGACACTTATTTAACGATTCACCGTTGATTTCCTATATATATATATCCAAGGGTTAATTCAATTGTTTGAGCCATTTTCTTAAGGTGTATTATTGATGGGGAAGCCATAGTCACAAGTTCAAATTTGGTTAAGTTCCTTAAATTTGTTAGTTATTATTGTTGTTAATGTTTGAGCCACTTTCCATCTAATTATTTTGGAGAAAAAGTGAAGTCGCAACTATAAGATTATCAACATAATAGTTCTAACTATATATACACGATTTAATTAAAAAATTATAAATTATTTTAAAACCCAAAAACAAAATAAAATTAATAATAATTATGACATATTTAAATAATAATTAAAAATAATAATTTTATTTATTTATTTATTGAATATAATATTTAAAACCCGGATGCGGGTGATCATATGCCATTAATGTTGATTAGATGGAAGGACGGCGGGAGGCTTGGCCACATGGCCGCCCACGTCCCCTCCCAAGCTAGAGTAAGGCGAATTCATGGCGACTTGCAAGCACCATTAATATGGTGCTCAAGTCGAGAATTATGTAACAAGCATAAGGAAATGGCCTCCATAGACCATAACTCAGTCTTCCCTCGTTTGATAAACAGCACTTGCCCTCCTTAATTTGCGGAGCCATGCTCTTGCACCGTCACTGGCAGACGATGTTGGTTGCTAAGCAACGTGGATGTGGGAAATGGGTATGATTTCTCCCAAACGACGCACTATAAGTTGATTCAAGCTCAAAACCCCTTTGTTTTCCCTCTGAACAACCATTATAGTCCCAGTGATTCCTCTGATTCCCCAAGTGTTAGCTCTGAGACTAATTCAGTCATGGCGCGCATTTGACACCGCATGCGCCGCAGAAGAGGGGGCAGTCGTGGTGGAAGCATTCGTCCTCCTACTATGCCCAGCCCTGATTCTTCTCCTCCCTCCTCTACTCCAGACATTACTTATCCCCCGTGGCACCTTCTCTGGCAAGTATCCAGACACACGCAGTGGTAGAGGGCGGGCTCAGCTCCACGGTGACCGCAGAATGAATGTAGTCGTCCATACTGCCAATTTTCCCCTTCCCCCTCACCCCGCTCCTCATACGACTCAATTTCGCTTCCATAGCACTCTTCACCGGCCCGTCATCACCACCACTGTCACCATCACCTTCACTGAGGAAATTGACCCGCAAGAAGCTCAACCAGGGAACAGAGGTGAGCAACAGAGGGTCACTCAGCAGAACATGAATGCCCGAGACCCAGGAAAGCCGCAGATGGTTGAGAACTCTGCCACCCTGCATGGAGAGGAGTTGGTTGGCAGCCAACCGGCCACCGAAGGCAGACTAGGAGACACGAAGGCAACTGGTGTCACCCAGGGCGACACGTCAGGCAAGCATGCAGCAGAGGGTAGCTCTGCTGGCACTCAACCAGTTCGTGGAATAATGCGCGGCACGTCAGCAGGGGAGGAGGAGTGGTACAAGTATGCGTGTCGAATTGTGGAAGAGCCTGCTACAGACGACCTCCAGGGGGTCCATCCTGATTGACAACTGGGCTGCCAGGTGTCGCCCTTCCGCCAGCTGGAGGTTTCATATGTTGTTGTCTGATTTTTGTTATGTTTTGTTTTTGAAAACTTTCCTTCTGGTTTGATTTGCTAGTTTTCAAGTTAGATCTCCTGTGTGGGTTTTTGATGTCAAAACTTGTGACCCCTGCGTGGGTTTTTTTATCTGGTTTCACGGACTAGTTTCCCCCTCGATGGAGCAGTGGCGTTTAGGTTGTGATATTTTTTGACAAACTCTGTTCAACACTGCAAAGGCCAGCACCTCGTATTTTTATTTTGTTTCATATCAATAGAATAATATTACTTAATATATATATATATATATATATATATGAAAATAATAATAACTATAAACATATTTAAATAATAATTTGTATTATTTATTAAATCTAATATTTTACCTAAAATAATAAAATAAATTGTAATTCTATAAATCATCGTATCTAATTAAAAACAATAATCTTTGTTTAATTGCTTTATGTGATATTGTACTGAGGTTAAGTACTACGAAAACTACAAGGACCAATTCGATCGAAGGAAAACGAGAGAGAAAATTAGTGGGCACTCTTAAGATTTTTAGATAAATTATTCCATCACTATATTAATGTTATTTTTCAAAAGTAAAAGTAATCACTATATTAATGTTATTTTTCAAAAGTAGAAGTAAGGTAGGCGCAACACAACAATGAATTTGAATAAACTGAATGTTTAATGTTTTATTATATATAAGTTTGATTTTTAAGTTAAAGTGGCATGTTTATATATCATTGGGGTTACTCATGTTTTATAAATTTCTTTTAATTAGAGATTTAGTGAGTGTCAAGAAATATCAAATTTTTTTATTTAATTAGAAATTTAATTAGAGATAGTGAGTGTCAAGAAATATCAAATTTTTTGATTTAATTAGAAATTTAATTAGAGATTTAGTGAGTGTAAAAAAAATCAAATTTTTTGAGGTGTAAATATTTTTTAAAGTAAAAATTTTGAAAAAAAAATTGCACCTCGAGAGATTTGATCTTTCTTGGTGGTTGATAAATCTGTGATACATACAAACACATACTCGCCATATGCAAATTTTCATTATTTAAATTGCATTTTTTCAATGCATAAATCGACATTTTTTTTAAATTTCGTTGGAGATTTAGATTGACCATACAACTTACACTTGCAATTTGAACAATTTGTTGTTGGATTTATATAAAATTGATTAAAAATATATATAGAAAATGACCAAAATTAAAATAGCAAGACTTGAAATGTCTTAATTGTAAAAACATTTTTTTTTCCAATTTCTTTATATAATATATGCAAAGTTTTTTTGTTTAACCATATATAATATATACATAGTTGACATATCAATTTTATATTAAGAATTGAATGAATTACATATCTTCTTTTTATTAAAAAGTAATTGGTTTTTTATTATTATTTTAGATTACTTTTTTTGTGAATTAAGATTATATTACCTCAAAATGTCAACATCCACGATATAAATATATCAATGTTCATGCAAAACTTGGTCTTAATCTGTCACTAGGGAAACCAGATTTGTTGACTATTAACAGAAGTTCAAGTAATGTTAAGTAAAAATGTCTGATACTTCGAGACTATTAAAACTACCATAAATTGGGCTACAAAAATGAACAAAAATGTTTCCAGAAGGCATAGCATGATACCAAGAGTTTGAAGAGGCAACTGGAGCTCAGTCCTGAGCATCGGTACCAGATGAGCAGGATGTTTTATGTCACACTGAAGGTGGCTTTTAAGGTGAGCTAGCCAGGCATCTAAGTTAGCAACACAAGAGTGTTGATATTGTTGCACTCGCTCGATTTTGTTCAAAGAATAGATGATATCATTGTGTTCTTCATGCTTTTCCTTCAAGACCCTGCGGAGAAGAGTTTTCATCTACAAATGGAGGGTGATGGAGTTTAAGTACTAACTTTGTCTTCCCCTTGTATGGTTGAGGTTAGGAACCCAATTAGCTACCTCCTCTTAGATTTCCGAATCTGAATAAGCTTGTTATTCTTTGGTTGTGAGGGCTTCAAGTTGAGGGATTTCTTCACAAATTTCAGGGGGTGGTGGAATGGAAAATGGTTGCAACTTCCTATGCATGGGGTTGGGCATGAGGCCTACCTTGAGGGCCTCTACCCCTAGCCCCCCAACGGCTGCACATTCACTGTTGGGGCATATTGCACCAGGAAATGAATATCGGCTAGATAGCTTACCCACAACAACCTAGGACTTAGAGAAATAAGACTGAGAATACTCGCAAGACATAAGAAACAAAGGATTCTAGGAAACCAAGGTGGGCAAGGCCAATAAAAAAATAAGAGAAAATGTAAAGGAATGACAGATGAAAGTCTTCTGGCAGGGCTTGGAACACACCAGGAGACACCGAAATTCCAACCACGACCAGACCTAGTTGAACTGAAAACCAAGCAAACAAGCATCCACCAACTAGAAACAAAACCATGAAATAAGATTAATGAGCTAGAGGGATAAGAAAATACCTTGAACTATCTAGCCCACTGAACATGGACTGATGAAGTTGTGTGCATTGAAGGACCACAATTGACATGATGATCTTTGATGCCTTGATGATTGTTGTTGTAATGGCTTCAAGCTTGAGTCTATATTGTGGGCTAGCCAAGTACCAACAACCTATCTCTTGCCTTCGGGCTGAGAGGGAGGTTGATTTCTTTCCTTTAGTGATCCCCAGTGCCTAAATTTTTTTAGTCAACTGGGGTTATCTTGAGTGTTTCAGTGGAATGATTATTATCCTCCCAACCCAAGTTCAAATCCCCACCAATGACATGAAGAGCTTTGATGCCTTGATGATTATTGTTGTAATGGCTTTGAGCTTGAGGAAAGAACTCTAAGTGATTATAACTACAGATTGGCTTAGTAAGCAACCTCACTCTTGCCTTCCAATTAATTCCTACCTTTTAGTATGAGGGAGGTATGTAATTCATTTAATTTTTATTATGGATTTTCTATGTGCTATTTACAAATATTAATAACAAAAAATATTTCAATGCAGAGCATAAATAAAATAAATATATTTTAAAAGGAATAGGTATTGGTTTGTATTAGATAATAAAAAAATGGTTTATGGGCCAGTACCCTTACAAAAATTGTCAAGTTCCCAAAATTCACTACTATCAGAAGACCAAAACATTGAAATTATGTTCTTATGACAACTTTTGCCCCTTATTCTAAACATATGTCTACTATAAACTCGACATAACACTCCTAACAACACTGCATCTACAAAGCATCAAAATAAACAAAAATCAAGAGAGGAACATATCAACCTGTCGTGACAAAAACTCAAGTTTATCTTGATGTTTTAGCCACGTGCTTGCCTCGGGCCTTTTTCTTCATAGTTTCCACGCTGGTATGTTGCGCTTCTTCACTGAACAAATCAACCCTTATAGAATTTTCCTCCAGGTTTGTTACTCAAACTTTTAACACTAACAATTCAGTCGAAACCTCTGTACGGAGCTGCTCCAGTTTGCTTTGAAGTAGCTCGTTTATGGTATCCATGAGAAGTTGGATGGAATTTCACACATTTTCCTCTACATCTTGCCTGTGTCGAAGAGTGACCAACAATGATTCGATAGAATCAATCAAGTGTGCCAACAAACTGTTGAATTGATATTGCTCGACATCCTGATACTGACCACATAGATCCGCCATAACAGAGTGGTGATGCTTCATACTGGAAATTTCAATGAGAGAAAACCACTAATGGTCAAAGAAGTGTATCCTCAGCCACAACGTATGTGTACCTACACCCATACTTAAATAATCTCAACTCCTTCTAAGTTGCCACCTTGTGCCAATGATATACCAGGTTCCCATATCCGCATCTTTGAATTGGAAAACTCGAAGAATTATCATGCAAGAGATACAAAGGGATAGGATAATTAACACCATTCTACAAATAATTGAATGCTTTGCCATCACCAAGGGTTTCAACATTGATATAATCGTGTCTCGCCCTTTGACATTGAACACATGATGCCACGTGTGAACCATTACTTCTAATCTCTAGTTGTTAAGGTGATTTAGACGGGGATTAATTCCATTTAAACTACATGGATGTGTTATTAATTTTGGTGACCATCCCTTACCTGTTTGTGCTGACCTTCAAGATAAGGACACAATATTTGATGTGATGGGGTCCACCTTTAAGGCTTGTTCAAAGTTCTTTATGAAAAATTTTGTAAACCTTAAAAGAATTTTTATTTTCTAACTCCATGTTCAAGGGATAAGAGAATTAAAATTCATTCCCTGGTCCAATACTAGCTTCCCCTGCTCCAAAATAGCTCTTTGATTAGCCATGGAATCTGCTACTGTGTTAAATTGTCTTAAGACATGGAAGAAGTCAACTTTCTGAAATTGCAATGTTTGTAAAAAATCCTTTGAAGGATTGAAGGAAAACATGTGCTCTATGACCCTTTAGATTTCCACAGTTGGTGGATGACAATCGTTGAATCTCCATAGATTGTTAGTTTATTATTGTTCCTTGTCAATGCAATTTCTAGGGCTTGCCAAAGTGCTAAGTATTTAGCTTGGTTATTGGATGCAATGCCTAATCCCCAGGCATATTTTGTCTCTATTTGTTCATCGGGGCAAAGAATAAACCCTCCTGCTCCTGCCACCCCCAAGCATAAATAAAATATTTAATATGCACATAAAGTGAAATATTTCAATATATACACACACACAACCAAAGAGAGAAATTTATTTTCCTATAGATAAGTGCTTAGGTGCTTTCTAATTTAAAGTAATTCCTTCAAATTTTAATATGGAGTTGACACACACACATAGATGCCTAAAATTTTCTTATGGTTAAAATATTTTATTGGTGTGTTGTTTAAAATGAAGGAGGAGCATGGAGCTTATGGATGGATTCCACACATAGGTACACACACACCTAGTTCACTATGTTTATTAAATAATGACACAACACCTTTTCACCAATTGAATTTGTAGTTATATTTTAATGTTTTTTTAAGGAATGTATATTAGAGTTTGTATATCAAAAAAAGGTTGATTTTGGGATAGAACCCTTACAACATTCCTCATGATCCAAAATTTCAGGACTTTCACTCATCCACACAATGGAGATTTTGTTATTGTGACTCCGTTTCCCCCTATTCTAAAAACATGCCTACTGAAAATTTGGTAGAAAACCCCTAACATCAAAATATATTTGCAGAAATCATACTAAGTCAAAATTTGCAGAGAGTTTATCAATTTCAAGTAGTGGTACCAAGCCCATTATGCTTCAACTTAATCCTGAATTTCTAGGTGTCTGTGTTCTGCAAATTTTCTTCCTCACTGGTTTGGCGCTAGTCCTGACCTCCTCCATGTCATGCAGGTCACCACTATTGTTTAATTCTTCCAGTTCAATTACCCTTAGGTTTAGTGACATCATCTCTGAGTGAAATGTAGCCTTGAATTGCTCCAGGTTGCTCCTTTGCATCACTTGGTTTGTTTCCAATAACAATTGAAACAATTATTGTTGCATATCCACCGAATCATGCTATTGATGAATGATCGCCAATAATTTGATGAAAATATTGAATCCAGGGGTCTCCTCATTTCCATCCCCTAGTGGCTCCAATCTGGGAACTTGTGCGTTATGGGCTCACAAAACTCATTTCCTCTTCATAATTTGCAACAACATAACCCACTCTTCATTCGAAACCCCGAACCTTCATTATCTTGACCTTGCCAGAACAATGTAGGGCCACCATTTCCCCATCATTCTTGGCTGCTTCAACCTTCTTACTGGTGTGGTCACATTCTATCTTGGTTTTTGTCCTCAAGTTGACATTAGAGGTCGGCATGTTGACCTTAGTCGGGGGTCAAACCCCTTGTTTTCTTCGTGGTGGATCTTGACTGGCAATGGGCTTGATCACCTGACTAGGCCCCGCCCAAGTTGAAGGTCGGAACTAACTTCTTTCCCTTGTGTGATTTGTATTTTTTTTGCCTGAATGTCATTATGTCAGTTGACTCATCACGAGATAGGGTTTATGCAGACACCAACCATCGCATATGATTCTCGAATCTCACCACTTTGATCCCATGATTAGTAACCAACCCTACGGAAAAGAAATGCAAAAAACACAAACAAAACAAGATCTGGAGACATAATTAAATGCATATGTACTTAACATGTCAGGACACTTAGATTAACATAAACAAAATTTTTTATAGACCACAACTCCTCTAGACCCGACGACCTCTCGACTTGGTTTGTTTTTATGGTATTGGTCATTGCTTCCTGACACTTGTATGTTGGCTATATTTAATAAAACAAATCCTAAATAGCCTAACATAACATCAAGCTCATCCTTGCTAGCTAATGCCTTCTAAAGGCTTCTAAAACAACTAAAAATTACATAAACCAAAGGAAATCGTGTCCTCTCTCTTTCGTTACCACGTCACCCTTCTAGAAGATTAAAAACAATCAAAACTAGTTTGGGTGGGGTCAATGCTCCTACATCAAACTCTTGTGCTTGAAAATCTCCACGACCCCTCAATCGTGTGTCTCCATCAATGCATCTTGTTCATCCACAAACTCGATCTTCTTGTCCACATGTATCTTTGAACGAGTTGCAACCATGCCTTACTAACACCTCGCCGACTCTCCTCCTCTCGCTTGGACATTTGGCATTCCAAGTTCACCTCCTCTAGAACCTTGTTGAGCTTCCTCGCTCCTCTGGCTATTGCACACTTTCTCACCTCCTTTTCGACAATTATACCCGCAACTCCAACTATGGAATTTCCCTCTTGCATGAAGTGTTCCTCTTTCCTGTGCTCTGATACCACTTTGATGAATATTGAATCTAGGGGCCTCCTTATTTCTTTCCCCTGCTGGCTCCAATCCGGGAGCCTGTTGGTTATGGGTGCACTTAACTCATTTCCACTTCATAATTTGCAGCAATGGAACTCATGCTTCATTCGAAACCCCAAACCTTCATTACCTCGACCTCGCCAGAACAATGTAGGGCCACCTTTTTCCTATCGTTCTCGAATGCTTCAACCTTCTTATTGGTGCAGTCACATTCTATTTTGGTCGTTGTCCCCAAGTTGACATCAGAGGTCGTGATGTTGACCTTAGTCAGGGGTCAGACCCCTTGTTTTCTTGGTGGACCCCAACCGGCAAAGGTCCCGTGGGACTGATTTCTTTCCCTTATGTGTTGTGTATTTTTTCTTTGGCCCGAATTTTGTTCTACGAGTTGAATGACCATGATGTAGGGTTTATGCGGACTCCAGCCATTTCATGTGACTCTCAAATCTCAGCACTTTGATCCCGTGATCAACAACCAACCCTACAAAAAAGAAATGTAAAAACACAAACAAAAAAGATTTGGAGACATAATTAAACGTATATAGGTTTAACATCCTAGAACACTTAGATTAACAGAAACAAAATTTGTTACAGACCACGACCCCTCTAGACCCGACAACCTCTTGGCCTGGGTTTTTTCTATGGTATTGGTCGTTGCTTCCTGACACTTTCACATTGGCTATATATAATAAAACAAATCCTAAACAACCTAACAAAACAACAATCTGGTTTTGCCAGCTATTATCTTCTAAAGGCTTTTAAAGCAATTAAAAATTACATAAACCATAGGAAATCATGTCCTCTCTCTTTGGTTGCCACGTCTCCCTTTTGGAAACTTCAGAAAAATCAAATTTGGTTTGGGTAGGGTTGATGCTCCTGCATCACAATCTCGCAACAAATTCCAACAATATGTCCATCATCTGATTAGATTTGACAATCTCTGATTCTAGAGGATGGTCTGCCATTGTAGAGATAAACCACTACGCACAACAATCAACAAGAAGAGCAAACATCCACTACTCACCAATGTCCACTTGTAACAATAACACATTATGGGGCTGAGGAACCTAGCCATTCCTTCAGTAACCACGTCTACGCCATTGCTGTGTGCCAATGTGATTCGGGGCACCCATATTTAGATCAAAATCTTCCATATTTAGATCGAAATCTTGTCGACACCAGTGAAGAGACAGTCGAGAGATACAAAGGGATGTCAATATTAACCCCAGCCTGTTGAAAATCGAATGTATCTCTAGATCCAAGGATCTTCTCATATCACTCGTCCCTAACAAATTAACTTCATATGCCACTTGTTACTCATTCTCGCTGCTTGAGATGCCATCTGTTAGATTGATTGAGACACAAGTTGAATGCCTTAAGTCTCCATGGTTGATAAATGTACACCTTATTCCAATACATGCTTGCTTCGATTTGCGAGTTGTGATCCATACGGAAAATGGGATATGGGTTGGATCCACTGTGTAGGCTGTGAAAATTCCTTAAATGCAATAAATTGGAGATTTATCTTCTAACTATTAGTAGTTTATTTGTCTTCTGAATTATTATTCGGCAAATAACGATAAATTCACTATTGCATTCTTCATAATAAAAACATTGCAAAAATATAAAAATTGGAACTAAGAATTAGATGCACGCACACACAAAATATAACACCGTTATTTTTGGGCAATTGTCCCTGGAAAAACCTCGAAGGGAAAATTAGTGCAACAGATGAGGGTTTTAATATTCTTCTTCAGCAATTCAAGAGTACAATGATTTTTTTTCCAATCTGACAAAGCTCTGACAATCTTCTAATGGCAAAATACTCTGGAAGACACCCTTGTCTTCCTCTGCAATTGATCTGGCCTCTTTTAGCCACCCACACCCTTGTTTGGAATTCATACTTCCTTAAGGAATTGGCATATTTGGCTAAAGGAAAATTGTACAACATTGGAAACACTTCTAGGCAAGTCATCTAATCTCCTTATGCCTCTGAAACCCACTCGCTTTGCCTCGAGGACAATGATCCAACCACTGGCAACTAAAATGTGGCTCCTCTGACAACTCACATTGGGTAAACTGGGTAGCTCGCATTGTTGTATTCAACCTCCTCTGCAAATGACTTCAACCTTCTCTTTCTATCTTTAAGACACTAGAAAATACTGAGAAAAATTCCTCCATACTCCTACTCTCAAATCTCTGTTGATCCCTCACTCTGATGCTTTCACTAGCTTCAACTGCGCCCTTGTTGAATGCATGCAACTGGGTCGTTGAGTTGCTCCTCATTCACTGTTTCTTCTCCAATCCAATCTACTTGCTCTTATAATCTCTTGTTAGGGTCTCAACGGCCATGATTTCATCTCAACCGATGGCTAAGATCAATTTAACTTCATCAATAGAAGCCTCTAGAGCAAAATCAAACTTCTTTAATTAATTTCGTTTAATTAACCAATTTTCCTAAGTTAGATTTAGGAACTTTTTAATTATTGACTAATTAATTTAATTAATGCTTCTCCCAGCATTTTCTTGTGAAACCTCATTTGGGTTTTGGAGATCTTGTGTTCCTTAGCCTCTTAGACACAAATTGAGAATATAACATCTGTTCATTGCTACCATATCCAAAATCTAACACATGCTTGAACCATTATTCTATTGTTGAGGCCTTTGAAAATTATATTATAACAACTTTGATTTTTTCTCATATTTAAGGTATGGGTGAGTGTTGAATCAAATTTTATTCTAGTTATAATCTTTCTTTCTCTATTGTAGCCCCTTTTTTTGCCATTGTGTCTACCACTTTGTTCAAGCACTTGTACACATGAACAAATTCAAGTTGTTAAAAATGGCTTGATATTAAAATAATCCTTTGAAAAATGGGAGGATGGTCTGGACTTAGC
Source organism: Pinus taeda (assembly GCA_000404065.3). NCBI lineage: Eukaryota > Viridiplantae > Streptophyta > Pinopsida > Pinales > Pinaceae > Pinus > Pinus taeda. The sequence goes on along the minus strand of APFE030553644.1, from coordinate 36,960 downwards.
ATTTCCTTAGTCTTCGACATTTGACAGATAACGAGCATTGAATCTCCAAACACTGATAAATTAAGAATATTCTTGGCTAGTGCTAGTTCCATGCCCTTCCATAACTCTAGGTATTTAGCTTGATTATTGGATGTAATGCCCAATCCCCAAGGGCATAAAATAACCCCTTCCGCTCTTGCCTCCCCTAGTTATGTTTTAATGTTTTAAAGTCTAGGTTTGCACTATTTATATATTGTTTTGGATATATTATGAATTGATCACACTTAAAGTTGTATGACATATCCATATAAGATATTTTTTTGGTTAATTGTTCCATGAGGTTTTGAATCGACAACTTTCACATAAGGAGTGCCTTAATTGTATGCTTTATCGCCGATTGGTATATGCTTCATGGGAATCCTTAAAAGATACTCCCTCATAGTCTAAATTTTTGTTCCAAACCTTGCTTCATACTCAATTAGGATATTCCTAAGTAGATCATTTGCAAAAGTCCTCTTCTCCAAAAAAAAATTGACATAGGTTGTGATATCTCCAATGGTAGTTTATGGAAAGTAGAAATGATACCTCCCCATAACATTCTTGATAGGAACGAAGAGGAAAGTTAAGTAGTGCATTCCACATTGGAGTTAAGGTTAACTAGTCTATGTCGTAGACTTACATAACTCATAAACTAAATTTGAAAATGGACAATATTATCCTTGTGCTCACTAAAGTCAAACAACAACATGGAGAACCTATGGACATGCACACATATAAATATATGCCTCCTCACGGAACAATATTTTCTGGAATTAATTAGCACACTTATAAATATACATGTGTTGAGACTAAAATTTGTTGAAATGATAGATTGTTTATGGATTTTGTAGTATATTGCATAATTATAACTTTTAGAGAAAATGAGATGGTAAGGGATGAAGTTGTCATTTCATCTTGGAGGTTGAGAGCAATTTATAATGCAAAAGGGGCATAAATTTTCCTTGATCAATTTTTTGGACTTCATTGGGGAAGAAACTCTCTCTAAAGGGGAGCAGGTATGAACTATGTTGAGACGAAGCATGGGAAAACTCCACATTCTAGCAAAATCACATATTTTTTAGATTCACACCTTTGTAGTAATTATTGTTTGGATCTTTACACTTCTAGAAGCCACCCTCATTTGGTTCAAGCTTGCAGTAATGATTTCTACCATATGCATGTAGTAACAACGTCCGCTAGCGCCTTCATGCATATAGCAATGACCCTTGCCATGCTATGGTGTTTGTTCATGCCCTACTAGTCATATTTAATAAGAAGAGTGGGAGTGATTAACTATTCGGGAAAGAGGACAAAACATGGAGAATTAGGGGAATTTTGAGTTAATTAAGGGCATCAAAACAAAAAATGTACTAAGAAAGACAACTTTAAAAGAACTAATACGATTTAAGATGATGATGTCATCTTGGTGGAATTTTTTTGGAGGGAAAGGGAAAAAACTATTTTTCTTAATTATATTTTCAACTTATCTCCCTATAGGTTTACACAATTATGAAGTATAGACATTCATTGGATGCATAATTAAATTTTGCATCTAACGATTACCCACTCCACATACTTTTGAGTAAAGCTACACTAAGAAAAAATGAAAATACATGAAAAATGTTTCTACTTAAATGTATATAGAGTGGGTGCTTGTTGGATGTGGACTTTAATTTTGCATGTAATTAGTGCATACACTTGACATTTAAATAAACTTATAAAGAGATAAATTGAAAATAAAATTAGAAAAAATAGTTTTCTTTCTTTTCTTTTCTTTTAAAAATTCATAATTCTTATTTTATTATATATCTTACAAAGTTTATTTTAGATTTTAAAATAGTGTAAAACCTTAGCTTGAGCATAAAACATCCATCCATGCTCGAGATATCTCTTTGCAAAACATACACCATTAACATGTATTTTATTAACTTTAGAAGCTCGAGATATCTCTTTGCAAAACATACACCATTAACATGTATTTTATTAACTTTAGAAGCTCGAGATATCTCTTTGCAAAACATACACCATTAACATGTATTTTATTAACTTTAGAAGCTCGAGATATCTCTTTGCAAAACATACACCATTAACATGTATTTTATTAACTTTAGAAATATATATATGAAAACTATATAGACACTAAATAAACAACTAGCTATTGATTTTATATATAAACAAGGAGGGTTGCTAGGCAACAAGTCCTTGTCGAGGGAGAAGTGTACAACCAAGCAGGAAGTGTACGTTGCCCCGATTCACCAAATATTTTTTGCAGTTCCAGAGAGGTGAAGTATGTCGTTTCCACATCCATAGTTTGAAACAACTTCGAAGGCAAAATAAATCATTAGAAGATAGCATAATGAAGTAGAAAAACCCACTCCAATCCAACATCAACTAGAGTTAATCATCATCCCTTTGAACTATAAAGTAATGAAACATTATTTGTTATTCAATTGTCTGCTGCTTGCCCCTTATGGTGGAAGATTGTGCGTTTGTAGTTGTCAATTGAGTCGTTGTTGGGGAGTGTTTGTAATAATGGGTTTTTTGAGTAGATTAGGTTAATTGTGTTATGAAAATATGGGTTTGCACATCGTCGTGGGTCTTTCATTTTGTTGTTGTTGTCACTGGGGTTGGGTTATCATATGAGCCCTAAATTATAGTTGGGTTAGAAGACCAGGATCCGATCTAAAACTTAATTAGCTTCATTTTGTGCTATTTTTTCAAGTTCTTTCAAGTTATAAAGATTCGCATTTAGCAAGAGAAATTTGGTAAAGATCAGAGCTAAGTTAAAGTATTTGCAAATATAAATCATATTTAAGCTAAATAATATAAATATAAATATATTTGGCGACCGGTTGTGTAACTAAGAGTAAGATTTGGATATCTATCTACTGTAATATCTTGAACTTGTCTTTATAGGATGGAAGCTACCTCCTTCTTAATCGATGCCATAGGCTGTCTCCATTGTAAGAAATAGTAATATGAGATTTTTGAGGCAGAGCATCCTAAGAAAGAAGTTCTAGATTTCAGAAATACAAATTTATAGTTTTTATTAACAAGCATATAGAAAATAACCTTCCATCAATAAAAGTGAAGAGTAGAAAATACAAGGTATTTACTCGTTGGGACACACTTGGACAAATGTGAAAATTTTAACTCATTCAAATGTAATTTAGGTGTGGAGCAATATTCCGATCTCAATGAGGTGGTGGATAAACATAGTGATCAATCAGGCATCATATTGTAAAGCCATAATGTTGACAAACGATATTGATTTCCACGAATACAAAGGATAGAAGCGTTAGATCTCATCTCTTTATGCAAGAGTGTCATTATGAAACCAAAAGCCCATATCTAGAGCTCTCTATTTATTTAAGAATGAAGATTTAACAAGTTGTGTTTATTATGTGAGGATCATAGATTCGTCGACATGGTAAGATCTGCCTCTCTATTATTGTTGTTACAAAATGGCCTTTATCTCACAACTCAGAGTCTTTAAAGAAGACTTTGCCATGTTCAAGGAGCTGGTGTCCTAGATAGAAATTAAATTTACATTATATAAGTTGCACTGATAAGCCAATATTGTTTGTTATTCCTTCAGTTCTCATAGTCGGAGGTCTAGGTGAAAGTTTCGGAGTTGTAGGCGAACCATATTGGGTGATCAAATCCTTCCCAATGTGAGTCACGAACTTGGGTCATTTGCCTAATAAAATCTCCTATTTAGGGATCAATCATTGGAGCATGCTCGACATATTTAACAAATTTTTAATCATGCTCGAGATCACGTGTATCCCCCAATTCTTATTATTATTAAGTGATGATCTTGTTTCTCCACCCTGCGACCACATGGTTTTTGGGGACATGAAACATAATGCGTGGAATAAAAAAAAATTATAAACGACCATGATAGACCATGTGGGTTCTCACATGAAGATCATGTGTCCTCACCGCTTCGTCTCCATAACATAGCGTGTAACCCCCGTGTAACCCTTCTTCATAACATAGCGTGTAAGCCTGAAACACAACAGTTAACATTGCATCATGGTAATTTGCTTGGCTTGTAGTTGGCATGTAGTGTGTGTGTTAAATTGAAATGGTTTCTTAATTAGCGTACCCGTGAGAGAGAACTGTCCAGTTTCATTTTGCATAAAAAAAATGCCCCAAAACCATGAAAATTTTGTGCTCCCACAGGTCATGAGATTCATCGCAGCTACCTAGCTCCCCTTGCGCATGTGAAAATGGTTAGTGAAAATGGTGAATGCAACTCCAAGGAAAACAGAGGATGGAAGAAAGATGGTGATGGTCGGCATGACTCGTATTCTTTTCTCTACATTGGCAGGTTTTTCAACATGTTGGTAGAATTAAAGGGCTCTTTGGGCTTTGTGATGGCCCTCCTTCACTATAGGGCTGCCATCGAGCATAATTATATGGATGGACTCAGCGAGTGAATTTATTGCCTTCTTATTGCAGTCATTTGGGAAACAACGTTGCAGATAGGGCAGAAACCATGGTTACCAAATTCGAATTCGAATATGAATACGAATTCGATTCGATACAGAAAAAATTAGACTGTATAAATTACACTGTATAAAATTCAATACGGAAAAAATTCAAAAATATACCTCTTATGTAGAGTAACATATTATTGCTATTTTTTTCAAAACTTTATCAAATAAAAATGAATCTTTCCTATAATAATACCATTATTTCCTTATTTCCAATATCAATCTTTTATGTGTATTTATATTTTTATCTATTTAAGATAATCTATTATTTGTATTCCGAATTGAGAAAACATCTAAATAAAATATATTAATATAAATAAACAAAAACTCAAAGTTGATATTCAATGTAAAGAATGAAATATTGAATATTTAAATTAATGTCCACAAACTAAACTAGTACTAATTCCCATTATAATTGAAATTTATTCAATAATAACTAGATAGATTAATCTTTATGATGAATCACAAAAAAAATAAATACTTTAATTGAATTTCAAAAAAACCAATTTAGATAATAACTGTTATTTAAAACTATATTTTAAAATTTTTACAAAATTTATTTATTTTTATAATTTTTTAATAAAAAACCACCTTTTTAATAAAGAATTTACTATTTTATAATTGAAAATTTTAGATATAAAACTTCCATAACATTTTTTAATATATAAATTATTAGTAAAATTTGTGAATGCTAGGGTAAAATAGATGTTTCTATATATGTATAAATGGTCCCATGGGACAGATGTTTCTATATATATTACGATGGTTGGTTGGATGTTTTTACGATGGCTGGTTGAATGTTTCTATATATTTCTACGATGGCTGCTTATATTGCTCCGGAGGAACAAAGGGTACGCTCTGCTAAGCTGTTCAAAATCACAAGCGGTAGTGGAAACCAATGCGTACGATGGTTGCTTGCTTATTAACCCGAGGAAATAGCGCAGCATTGTACCCTTTGCTCAGCTGTTCAGAATTGCAACCTGCAGTGGAGAAATTAACTTTATTGATTTGGTCAACCACAAATACCGTACCGTATCGAAATTAACGTATTAAATGGCGAATCGAATCGTATCAACGAATTTCCGAACTTTTTTGGCTAATACGGCCAAACTTGGTAACTATGGCAGAAACCATGGGTTTTACTTAGATTGATGCAACTCCTGAAAATTTCTCCACGATGTTTGAATACATCCAAACTGACAATGACAAGGATCAAGTCACATTTCTTCTTTTCTTGGCAGACAAAGATCCTGCTTCAAGCCTTACTGTTGTTAGGGTTCTCATTTCTAATTCTCTCAATCCCTTTATTATGTTGTGAATTTATGCAAACTTAGAAATCGAGATTGAGATTGATGGTAAAATTAGTTGTAAAGGAATACTCAAAGCTTAACTTTTTGGACATTCAAAAATTTATCGTTGCAGAAATTGTTGGTAAATTGAAACCCTCAACTTTAAATTTAACAAACTGTGTTAGGGCAGAGCCAGTGATTTATAAAACACTGCAGAAATCCGTGAATAATGCAATTCTCCTCAGGGCCTTCGCTGGGAACCGACCTACATGGCAAAACACTAGTCACCTGTGGAGGGTGGATGATTGCTTCCAATTGAAAGGGTTGCCTACCCTTATCCGTTAGAAAGACAGAGCCATTGTAGGGTGCCTGGAGGACAACGAGGCGCATATTGAATCTCATATTAGTACGCTACTTGAGCAGGGTTTGTGGGTGGTAGTATATTAGAGAAATTTACACTGTTAAATTTGTGGACAATAATGCGATAATAAAATGGCATATGTAAATACATATTTGTGTGAAATCCAATAATTTATTGTGTATTGTGAGAATTTGAGTTTATGTCTTCCACAATAAGTTTTTGTCTTGTAGTAATGCGTTGTAGGCAAACTCAACAAAGATCAAAAGATGCTTCTGAAATATTAAAAATACTTTTGAATCATCATCGACACCCACACATGAAGTGTATATTTAGCACAAGTTATCAGACTTATTTTAATCAATGCTTAGTAACAAATAAACCACCCTTTATCAGAAGAATTGAATCTTATTACAATTTTTTGGTTCTTTTATCTGCATTGTTTTGCTTAAGAAACTAGCTATGGATCCTAATCTTTTGCTGGGTGGGCACCTTGTCTTCAAGAAAGGGAGTCTTTTGTTATAAGAAAACCTCATTCTACATTGTTATCAAAGGATGCACAAAAAAGAATTGATGTAAAGATTGATGGGTACTTTTATCAATTGTATATGCTTTGATCAGTGAAATCACAAAATTTCAAAAATAACAAGCAATGATCAAACATTGTTTTCCCATTAAATTCTCTACAACATGAACTTGAATGGCCTGCCAATATTTAATTGCTTGAAGCTTCGATATTGCCTGGGGATGCTTCCTGTAGAAAAAGCACGTAGCAAGAAAGAAAACACCAAACATCAGTAGGGAAAGAGCTTCATGATGCGGCGAGCTAGACGGTGCGAAGGAGAGTCAGGGATTGGTATGCTCTACACATAGGTAAGCTTTCTTTATCTGGTTGCTACACCAACTGTGTGGCTACAACATTTACCTAGTTCCTCCCTTAAGCTACTCTAGTAAATTACCTTTCTATTCCAACTATCTAAAATAAATCTTGTCAATGCAGGTGTTCTTGTTTTTTCGACGTGTTCTTATTTTCTTCCAACGTGGGGTGCTGGAAAAACAATGACAGTTCATGAAGTGCATGACACTTGTTATGTTTAGACAGAATCTGTGGCAGGCATACATGTAGCGGTATTAGCATGGTGGCATGTTCGTGTTAAAAAAACTTTGCGAGAAATAATATAAAGTCAAAACTCAAGTCATTAAAGCATAACATTTAATATCTTCTAGTAATGTTAGCATTAGTTTAACGATTTCAAAATGTGAAGGAAAATTATGAATATAACATTTGGTTATAGCTTCCCGCCTCAGGAAGAAGCCAAATAAAACACTCAACCGTAAAAAATTGATTATTTGTGACAATAAATCGTTAAAACTAATATTATTCCTATCATTTCAATTACTATAATCCCTGCCTTCCTTGCAACAAAGACTAATAACAATTCGTATATATATATATATATATATATATATATATATATATATATATATAATTTAAAAAAAAAATTAAAATAATATAAATTTTAAAAAGATTATCCACCAAAAAGTCATATCTATACTTACGCCTACATCGAGGGAATGTAACATCACGAAAATTTTTGCGGTTATAACTTTTTCTGTGAGTGGGGTAAGAAGGACTATTAGAATGAAATCATTAAGATTATTTTTATGTGAGTGGAGTTAGATGGATTATTAGAATGAAATCATTAAGATTATTTTTATGTGAGTGGAGTTAGATGGATTATTAGAATGAAATCATTAAGATTATTATTATTGGAGTTACAAAGATATGCATTGATTTCAATAGTCAATTGTATTAAACAACTCACTTATATGGCATATCGATGCAGGATAGCATTATTATAAATTCTAGAGTGATGATATATATATATATTGGAAAAGAAAAAAAAAATGGATAATCATATTAAAATAAGATAACCAGTTACATTGTAATAATGCATAAGAATATTACAAAAAATATATATACAATTCAATTTAAAACCCACACTATTTAATTATTAAATAATGATAAGTACACATGTATTTAAATATAATAAAAATAATAATCTTTATTATATAATTAATATAAATTATTATTTTATTATAATAAATATTAAAATTAGATTATTTAGAGATTAATTGATTTATTAGGTATAAGTTTAAATGAGCATAGATTTGTATTTTTTGAGGTGTAAATTTCTTTATAAAGTAAAACTTGAAAAAATGTTTGCATCTAGAGAGATTTGATCATTCTTGACCACTTGATAGATCTAGGGTTAACATAGATGTATGTTGAGTGCACGTGCATGCACACACACCATATGTGAACTCCATGTTGAGTATGGAAATAATTACACATCTCCTTCATTTTGAACAACACACTAACATAATTTTTTAACCGTAAGATTTTTTTTTTATCCATTTGCTTTATATAATATATACATAGTTTCACGTTGAGTCAAATGATTGCTTTATATAATATATACATAGTTTGACGTTGAGTCAAATGAAAAATTTTGGTACCAATTAAAATAAGTGCATGAAATGAGCTTTGCAGGATCGCGATGGAAATCCTAATGCCTTCAATTGTCACCCTGTTCTTGAGAGGTTTTTTGCTTAAGGACTATGCATTTTGCCAGAATCTTCTTCATCCCGCTGCTTTTGTTATAGATTTGGTAAATAACGAAAATTTTATTTTGTCGCAGGGTTCTTTATGCATCCAAGCTGAGGCCATTGCTCAAGATATCTTGCACTTTTTGGTCTTCGTGAGGCCATTGCTCCAAATCTCTTCCACTTTTTGGTCTTCGTGAGGCCATTCTCTAGTGGAAATTTTTGTATTCAGGTGAAAGCAACTGATCTAGTATCTACGCTTGCTACCGGAATTCAAGATTGGATAGTAGTTCCTTCCGTATTTATGCGGCTCTTACCCAGAGGTAGACAAATTTAGGAAATAAATTTACTTAGAGATTACGCCATTGCCAAGGATGTTACAATCTTTACAGTGTCAAGAATAAATTGTAGAGCCAAAGATTGGGGTGCATCCTCTACTTCTTAATCTAAGTCATTTAAGGATGCCCTTAATCCAGGGCTCGTTCATCTGACACCCAAAGAGATCTCAGGGTTTGCCTTCACTGGAGATTAGACAAAAGATATCCCATCTATCAAAGTGGATCACCCTCAATCTCTCGATTCTAACATGGATTTTTTGCAACATGTCATTATTTGTCGTTTTAATAGGTTTTAGCCATCACCATCTACACTTTGTGAATGGGTGCATCAGACCTGGACCCCAAATTCATATATGTTTTTTTGTTGGAAGGGTTTCTTTGTGGTGAAATTTAACGATCTTTAGGACTATCTAATTTTTTTTAAACAAAGACCCTGGTTTTGGGGCCGATCTGGGCTCTTCATTAAGCCATATGGTTTACTAGTGTTAATCCTCTTTCTATGCCATCTATGACTACTCCATTTTGGGTTAGAGTCCTGAATATGCCCCTTCATCTGCTACATCCGAATATCTTAGCTAATGTGTGAAACTCACTCGATTGTTTCATCAACGTATACATAGACATGCTTGAGAATGGGTATTGTAATATTTGATCGTATATGTGTTGAAAGAAATCTTAGTAGAGCATTGTCGGATGAAATACTCCTCAACTGGGAGGGCATTATTTTTTCGTAGCCAGTGAAAATAAGGCTTTCTGTTGTAGGATCTGTCAACATGTCGGTCATATTCAAAATCTTTGTCCCTCTTCTTAAGGATGCTCTCCTCCTTCGGAAGCAAAGTTTAAGATCTAAGGATAGAAATATCCAAAAGTTTCAATGGGATCTAAGAAATATACAACGAACCAACAAGATAAGCTCAACACCAAAAAAGTTCTTCAACTAAATCGAGTCCTTTAACCTCAAATCAACCACATGCAGTACCATCTCATCCTTTAGACGTCGGGGTGCACCCCTCAAATGGAGACACAATATGCACAAATGTTTCCATGAATTAGATCACTCAGATAATGATAAGAAAGCAGTTGCAATTGCAAACCCCCTGGAATTGGAATCGACTTAAGGAAATGCAATAGTTATATCCTCTTCATATGTTCCTAACAACTGCTTGTAATAGATTGATGTCCGTGAGAGAAAAAGGGGAAAAGGACCTTCGGGAAAATCCATGATAATTCCAAGGTTTAATTATCAAGGTAGTAGTAAATGTATGGGTAATGGAAATTTTAGGGTTGGTGTCTTCAGAGTTTGGTTTTGGTTGGTTTCCTTAGAGACCAATCAATCTAAATTCCTTAGTTATCATGTAATATCTTGATCCAGGGGATAAAAAATATGCTAAAAAATGAAAGTGCTCAAAATTTCTCGAAATCGGTGACAAATCATAGATCTCGTATTTTTTATTCCAACGACACTTGAATCACCTCAATCCAACACTGTATGAAGAAGTTACCACGTTATGAAGTTTTTGGTAAATAACTAAAAATTAAACTTGCAGGGCTAATTGTGCAGACCGTACAATGACGTGGTGCTGACGTCAGTAGGTTGACTCGATTGTATGGCGACAGATGGGCCAATCTCCTAAGGACATGTGTTACGTTGATATTGGTTAGAGGGCTCATGATTTGGGTTAATCTCTAGTCACCATGTGCACCAATCAGAGGGTACCACATGGCCCAATGAGAGGCCGCCACATGGCCTTGGGATTGGCGCCAAAAGTTTGTTTGGGTGACTGACCAACTCTGCGGAGTTCAACCCCATGACCTATCATATGCGCAACAAATGCTCGATCAACCGGCTACAAGGGGTTCTTAACATATATGCTTGGTAATTTTTATTTAAAATGAACTGGCAAATAGTTTGGTCCACATTTTTCGGGAAGCCATTTGATCGCTGGTGGAAACGAAGGGGGCAAGGCGCGTGGTACCCTGCCAGCACCCTAGGCTCGGGCTTTATGTGCGCCACAATACCGGGAGTGGGGCCAAGCAGGGCGCGTGGCCTATGGCTAATGCCCCTTGGTCACATGTGGCCCCAAATGACCATACACATAGCATAATGAGGGGCTTCAGCGTAATATCATGCCATCCGGCCCCTCAGTCACATGTTGCCCCAAATGACCATATGCGTGATATAAGAAGGGGGCTTCAGTGTAATAAATAAATAAATATATATATATATATATATATATATATATATAATATATATATATATATATATATATATATATATATATATATATATATATATATATAGATATATTAACAAAACTGTGTAACCTTCGCCCCAAATTGGGGATCGAACCTGAGACCTTTGAGTTTCTAATTGAGTGCCAAACCAATAGACCACAAGATCATTTTATTGCCAAGTTTGGCAGAGTAGGATAATGTGTAGAGCTATTTGCAGGCAGTTTGAAGAAGGAGGCCTATCTTGGCCATTTTTCAAACTTTTTGAGCCCAAGAAGAGCCTAGGCAAGGGTTTTTGGGCATTCTTGACGCAATGGTAGTGTTATTTTTTGCAAATTGAGAGTTGTATATTTATGTATCTGAGCATATAATAAAAAAGGCCACCATTGGAAGCTGGACCCGGAGACATAGCGCAGGAGGGGTGAATTTCCTCATCAATTTGTTGTTTTTTATGCTGCATGTTGTCCATTTTAACTATTAAAATTATGCAAAATTTACTTTAGTTTGTGTACTTTTGCAATCACGATCCATTGCCTAAATAGATATAAACTAGCTTGCAAATCATTTCAAGAAACCTTCACTTTTTAATTTTGGATAAGTTTGGTATCATAGCATAGTTTTGTGAAGGTTTGACAGGATTTGCAAGGTTTTTGAATGCTTACAAGGTCTAAATTGAGAAGAAGAGAAGGAACACCTGAAGAACCTAACCCTCAAATTGGCTCAAGGATTCCACAAGCTCCAAAGTCATGGGACATGAAGAAGGACAAGGACAAGGACAAGAGATGATGTCTAAATATGAGAGAGTTTTTAGAAAGGCTTTCTTTGTTATCACTAAGATGGTGAAAATGTTGTATAATGAGAGAACAACAAGGTTGCAAGGAGAAAGTTCTAATCAATCAAAAGGTGATGGTGGTAACAGGAGCAAGCCTCCACCTCCTCCTCCTCATTCACCTCCTTCTACACCTCCTTCATCCCATATACCTACTTCTTCTACATCTCTAAGAGGACATGCTAAGTTTCCTTTGATTAAGCTTTATGTCAAGTTTGAATTGCCAATGTACAATGGAGAAGTAAACGCTGAAAAGTTGGATAATTGGGTTCATCAAATTGAAGTCTATTGCAAGATTCAAAATATTTATGATGATGTCACCAAGATCCAACTTGCTTTTCTTCGCTTGGAAGGTGAAACCCTCATCTGGTGGGAGGCCATAACTCAAGAATATTTGAAGGAAATTTTATCCATTAGCTTACATGCAAAAATAAATTATGGATTGACAAAATTTTAGACAAGCTAAAGGTCAGAGTGTCCAAAGCTACGCACAAGAATTTAGAAGAACTTTAATCTCGAGGGTTGATCTGACTTCACAAGATACTCTCCTTAAGTATATAGGTGGATTACATAGTTATTTGAGACATAGTATACTTATGTTTAAACCCACCAATCTAGATGAAGTAAGTGTTTAGTCAACTCATTTAGAATCAAGAGGCAAGAATGTTCCTCAAGGGTCTAGCTAGAAGCCTTTTAAATTGGATACAAAGGAAACGAGAAATTTAAAGGCAAAAGTAAGAAGAATGCTACAGACAAGAAATAGGTAGAGAAACTTACTTGTAAACATTATGTTAGGCGGATAAATCCCTCTTGCTAACAAGAGCTATATCCCTAGATCCTAAAAGGAAACTAGTAACAAACAAACAATCAAGCTAATTCCTTCCCTAAATCTATCGTTTCTTGAATCATGAGCTAACAAGGTGGGAAAAGGAAATTCATACCTTATTACGACATGCTTGATGAAGATCCCGCTTTGTGCTTTAGTGCAACTCTTCCATGCTTGAATTTAGACATGTACACATGGAAACAACAAAGGATATGCAACATAAATGATTCAATAATTGAAATTGGTGATCAAGGAGACTAGTAACAAACATCATTCCAATGGAAAAATATAAATAACATCATTCCAATGGACAAATATAAATAACATAAACCATCCATGAAATTGATCAATTAATCCAATAAACAATGAAGTGAGAAGAAATGCTTGTTTGTATTAATTTCATAAACATAAAAGAGCTACAAAATCTATGCCTTGATGTTGTGAAACTCCTCCCATTGATCTCAATCCTCTCCAAGAATAATAAGCTCTCCAACCTGTTTCTCCCAGCATAAACTTACTCTCAGCAGCCTCCCTATATTCCCCCGCCTATGGCTTGTTTGATAGGCCAAAAAGAAGTAGTTTGATATCCTTAGTCCAAGGATGAGATCCACTAAAAGAGGGATGAGGGCTCCTTGAAGAATGGTAACTAATTCCATCAAAAATGAGGTTAGGCTCGAATAAACATGAGTTCGAGGCTTTCTGTTGGGACTAATTCGCCCAGCAATGCTTCTCGATCTCACTTTTTATTTTTACTTTTTATTGATTTACATGTGCAGTTTCTGTTTAGAAACAGAGTGCAGTTCTGCACAATTTATAATGGAAGAAACTGCACATGTGTGGTTTTTGTTCAGAAAAAACTACGCAGATGCTCAAAAGCAGGATTTTGTACCATGAGATCCATAAATTCCACTTTATTCAAGGTATATAAGTTGTTGACTTGCAAGGGAGTGCTTCATGACACTTGGATGGATGGCGAGAGATCCAATTTTGATGGTCATTTGCCTAATGCGACAAAATGATGTGTAAGAGATTTCCCCATAAAGTGTAAAGTCAGAAAGGTTTGAGGACTAAAGTACTTTATCATAAAGGATTGGATCAGAGATCATGGTCGAAAACCTGCAACAATCAATCAAGGATTACAATGCAATATAATAATCATCAATGAGGTAGGCATTCCCATACTCAGAACATAAAAGTCTTAAAGCACAACATGAAAATACATCATGTCAAAGTAGATATAGGATGGACACAACCATCAAACATAAAACTCTTTGTATAATCATGAATACAAAACTCCTCGCAACCTGGATGGATGAAACTAGATCCAGGGTTTTGATTTCGATCTCTCGATCTATAGTACGAATCTAACCATGTGCGTAAATGTCTCGAAATCGAACATGGTAGAAACTACTTAATTACTGGTCAATGATGTGAACTGTTAACAAGTGCGAGAGAAACCACCAATAACGACAATGGTTCTCAAGGTACTCCCAGTACAATCTATGAAGTGCGAATAGGTGATCTGAAGTCAAACACTCATAGAATCATTCAATCGAAGACCAATGATGAGAACCTGTCATCGAAGGTGAGAAACTTGCCATTAATGCATGCGGGCTTCAAGGTACTGAAGGTTTCTAGATCAACTTCCTAGATAGTGAGCTGAAGTCAATAGGAAGCGACACATTGCAGGAAATATTATGACACATAAAACAATGTCAAGTTTTGGAAAGTAGTTTGCAAGGATTGACTCAGGGATGGCCGACGCGATTGAAGGCTACAAATTGCAAGGTAATTTGAACTGAGGTTTAGACTTCTCTTGAACATATTGGTGACACGACAAAATGACTTGGTAGCATTTGACTCAACGATTATACCCAAAACCAACTGAAGACTTTCAATAAGGTTCGATTAATTGTGAGACAAATGGATTCCCCAACCTAAACAGATATGTGACAGAGTGTCATGTTCAAGAGCGACATACTGCCTGAAATACAAGAAACAAACTTTTCTTCTCAATTTCCCCCCACCATCACTGGCAAGTACCTCTTTAATTTTTACAAGCTTGAGGAGGATAACATATGCTTGTCTTATAAGCTCGTCCTTTGGTGAGTCCATCATAATATTGTTAACGAACCCTAGGAAGGAGTGGTTCGGTCTCGTCATGCTTAACGAGTCCTATACTATTTAATTTCTAAGAGTCCAGTAAAGGAGTAACTCAGTGTCATTTTTTTAAGAGTTTGAAAAAGACACAAAAAGGTAACGCATTCAGTTCTTTTACTGTAAAATTTTAACGATCCCGAAGAAAGTAAAGCTCAGTGTTTTTCAGTTTTAGAGAGTCAGAAGAAAAACATAAGTAGACTCCATCAAGTTCTTTTTCATAAGTTTTAGTCCCTCGGGTCCGAAAAAGGACAAAATAATACAAGAGAGAACTTTATTGACCATGTTCGATCAACGTATACCTTTTCCGTAAATAGTCTTGGCTCGGTCCGTAAAAGGGGTAAACTTATACTGAGTGGACGGTTGTTCATTTACTTTTATGATTTCAAACAATCAAGTGCGCGACAATCTTTTCATGTTTTAAAAAGTTTGAAAAGGGCTTAAAAGAGGATGCCATGGTTTCTCTTTTTCGTAAGTTTTAACGAGTTCAAAAAAGTGATAAAAACATACTCATCTTATCGACTTTCAATTTAATTAACGAGTAGGAATAGATAGAAAGAACTCGACATTTTCATATGTATTTTACAAGCATGAAAAGATAGCAAAAGAAGCTCGGGATTTTCATGAGTTTAACGAGTGTTGAAAATTATAACCAAAATGGACTTGAGATAAGTTTCATTTTTACACAAGCTTGAAAAAGAAAAAATTGTGCTTGCAAGTGGTTTTCATGCTCCCCAACATAATGATTGCAAGGCCACATTCCCCCCAAACTTCATTTCATTCACCTGAGTAGACTACAAGTTACTAATAGGTGGATGAAATGAAGGTTCATTTACGGGATCAAATGAAAAACTCGACATAACATTTATGAGATCTAGTTAAAGACTCAGCTCAAATAAGGGAGGATTTGTTTCATTTTTTAACGAGCTTGACACAGGAAAATAACTATGCTCATGAGACTTATTTCATTTTTTAACGAGATTGTCATAGGAAAAGAACCATCCTCATAAGGATCTGTTTCATTTTTTAACGAGGTTGACATAGTAAAAGAACTATCCTCATAAGACCCTGTTTCATTTTTTAACGAGATTGACACGGTAAAAGAACCATCCTCAAAAATCATGTTTCATTTTTTAAATAGGTTGACACAGGAAAAGAACTATCCTCATGGGGACCTTGTTTAATTTTTTAACGAGATTGACTCAAGAAAAGGAACCATGCTCATATAACGTGTTTCATTTTTTAATGAGGTTGACATAGTAAAAGAACCATCCTCAAAAAGTTTGTTTCATTTTTTAACGAGGTTGACACAGGAAAAGAACTATCCTCATAAAGAGTTGTTTCATTTTTTAACGAGGTTGACATAGTAAAAGAACTATGCTCATGAGACCTATTTTAGTTTTTAACGAGGTTGACATAGGAAAAGAACTGTCATCATCAAGAATTGTTTCATTTTTTAATGAGGTTGACACAGATAAAAAACCATCCTGAAAAGAGTTGTTTCATTTTTTAACGAGGTTGACGCAGTAAAAGAACCATCCTCATGGAACCTATTTCATTTTTTAATGAGGTTGACAAAGTAAAAGAACCATCCTCATGGAACCTATTTCATTTTTTAACGAAGTTGACACAATTAAATAACTATCCTCATGGGGACCTTGATCATGGCTTCCATTTGGAAGGAACACATGCCAAGGGACACACCTCAATCATGGATTCAAAGAGATCTTCATCAGATGGAAGAAAAATTCTCTGGAAGGAACACATGTCAAGGGGATCAATAGGGATAAGAAAATCGTATTCAAATGCCCCCATTTATGTTTTGACCATGTCAGCTACTGGATCTAAGTCAAAATAAGTCGAGTAGATAGTGAGAGGCTTGCTTGCATCGGTAACTGAAAACATGTGATAGGTTTCCACATAATTAACCTATGGCAGGGTAGGTACCACTTCATATGAGGAACATTCAGGGGTGTCAGATGACTTGTAGTCGAAGCAAGATCAACGTATGAAAGCTGATCAACTGTCACAATGTTTCCATTGTGAGGGAATGACATCACACGAAAGAGTCTTGATACGACAACTTTCATAGCATATACATAGTCTCGCCCAAGGAGAAAATTAAAATCCAAAGGACCTTGGACTACCATAAGATCAATACAGACAGTTTTACCTTCCAAGGTAATATGTAACTTAGGAAGGATCCCTAAAGGTTCACTAACAGTTGTGTTAAAAGCTAACAAATTTTGTGTAACGGACACAAGCTGAGGGGAACCCAAAGCTTGCCAAGCAGTCGAGGATAAAATATTGATGGAACACCTTCATTTACATTTGTGCGACACACATTCTTACCATAAGCCTTCACAATGATTTGGAAAGGGGCGTAATAAGGAAGATGAGATTTTGTTAGTCTACACCAATAAAAGGAAATAGCCTCATTACTTAGATGGGATTCAAAAGCAACAGATAAAATGCTTCGATGTGTAGAAGAATCTGAAGTAACATTAAGAACATGAGCAGTATGAATTTCACTCGCTAAAGGGAGAGTGGGATCGACCGAAGATGGATTTGATTCGACCAATTGATCAACAAATAGTCCATCAATCTAAGTGATACATGTTTCACCCTCCAATGGAAGAGTGGGATTGACTGTACTTGGATTTAGATCAATCACTTCGTCAACTGACGGTAGATGGGGAGAAAGTTTACAGTAATTAGTTGGAAGTTGTTGTTGCGAAACAATAAGTTTTTCCAACAATTATGAGGCTTCATCCATGTGAGGGAAAAGGTGACTATGATGAGTCCCTTTACATAAGCTACAAGGAAACCTCACCTTAATCTTTTTCCCTGGAATCTGAGAATCACGAGTTGATGGATCAACAGTAAGTTAATGAGAATTATTTGACCATACTTCCAAAACCTGTAGGAATACTAGTACAATTGATAAGGAAGTGGTCACCCTTACAAAGCTTGTAAGGGAATTTTGGCTTACGATGCATACAAAGCTTGTAAGGGAATTTTGGCTTACGATGCATTGTAGAAGTTCCCTCAACATTACCAATACTTACGACCATGGTTGGTTGGTTGACTACTTTCTTATCTTGCTTCTTCTTCTTCTTCCCTTTCTTCTTCTTTTTAGTCACTTGATTACTAGCATTAAGGCTTTTACCAAGCGAAGAAGAAGAAAGGGAGGAGGACATGTTAGATGAAGAAGGTAAAGGGTCAACAATACATTGGTGATGTTGAGATGGTGAACTCGGTTGAGGTGAAAAACTCGGTTGAGCTAGTACAATTGGAGTATTTGGAATTAAAGAAGTTGAGAACAACCATACATGTAAACCTATCGTGAATCCAGGAAGTGACAATGTAGCCATATAAGGAGGACCGACATGTACAAATCAGGAAAAGGATGAGCATTCTCGTTAAGAGAGAGGTATTTATTGGTAACTTTCGTATTTCTATCATTAGATTCAATCCAAATAAGTTTTTATTATTAAAATTAAATAATATTCACAATCCGCACTTAAGGTCTTGTAAAAAGTAAAAACAAAAAAGGTAACACACGCTAAAAATTCTAGGGATTCAAACCATGCAAACAAGATTTTCACAATGAAATCACTAGTTGGTAATGAAATCCAATGTCGTAGAAATCAAGGTGAAAAGTGGTTGTATATATAAGCGAGTGGATCCAGTTCCACTGACAACCTGCTTAATGAAACAGTTAGGTGCAAGTAACTTCACTTATGCCATCTCGAGCAAATATTACCCTCCAAAAAGTCCAAGTGAGTCTAGTAAACGTATGTTCCAGGTACATCATGACCTTCCCTCTGCCATCACCTTAGGTAGAGCCCTAGGATTATGGCCACTAAGTTTACCAACTACAACAATTTCACCTAGGGGGGACAGTCATAGATCAGACATACACACAAAGGCAGAGTAACAAAGCTCAATCCCCTTGAAAGCTCCTCAACATGGTTAATTGGAGGTTTACTTTCAAGTGACCCCAAGTACCTTTCGGCCCCATTGTAATACGTGAAAATCACTATATCATAGCCAATAAAGTGGGTACAATCACTTCACGAGATCCGACATGATCTTGTGCTTAACTCATGTATAAGAAGAGCTTCCTAGAGAAAAACTGAAATAATTGGATTTCTCTCCCTAACTCAAGATTCTATTGTTTGTCTGTAGCTTTGGAAAGTTTATTTTCTTTCCTATTCTAAAGCCCTACAACCTAATCTATTGTAGGTGGAAAGATCCCTAAAAATAACAAAAATTCTAGATGAATTTTATTAACGTTCTGTTATTAAGCTGGTATTTACTCAAAGGGTAAATGGACGTGAAACTAATGGTATTTTGATTTGACTCAAAACTCTACTGCATCAAATATGAAATTTGTAATCTCTTCATTTTGATGAATTCTAGATAGAGTAAGTAAAGAGGTTCTTCTTTAAAATATTAACTCGAAAATGTACCACTTCTAATTTTGAAATGCAATTCAAAGCTCTAAGTTGCAAACCATGCAATGTAATCTATGCACAATTTACTTGAAAACTATGCAAATGTAATATATGCACAATTTTCATTCATGAAATGAGAATTCTAACCATGCAAATGTAATCAATGCAAGATAACTCTTCAAAACAAACACAAGATAATCCCAAAGCAGTGAAAGAACAGCAAGACTATTTCCCTTCACTAATACAACTAAAGAACCAATTGAGTGTAAGTAAAGGAAATTGGGTGAAAATTCCAGAGATAAAAAATAATAACACTCAAAGGCAATTAACACTTAGACACAATTAACCCCCTCGGCGATTGAGGGGGGAATTTTTTGCAAAAATGAAAGTGAAAACATGCAAAAAATGTTAAGAAATTGAGACAAATCCTTGAGCAATGACCAAAGGAACTCAAATTCAAAACACCCAATGAAATCCTTAAAATGAAAAATGCTTGAATGAATGTTATGAAATCAACATTTAAAGTGTAATTTCAATTAAACTTCAGTAATGGAATAAAAATGACTTATGTTTTCAATGCAACACAAAAAGCATATCTCATCAAAACACTAATTCTTGAGAAACCCTACCTTTCAATACTTGAAATGGACAAATCTCAAGAAAAATCCTTCACAACACTCGATCAAACACACAGAGACTAACTGGAGTCATAGACAAATGTAATGAAACCTTAAAAAACAAAAATTTAGACTTTAATGAGAGGAAAAGCTATTTTTTCAAAATATTCTCATAGTATGCGCAGGGAGACAGTATAGTACAGTGCACATGTGCATGTTGCTAAAGGTAATCTACGTATATCTGTGCTCTATTTCTATAAAAAGACCACGCAGGTTGAGAAAATTAAAGAAAAAATAAGAAAGTATCCAAACAAATCACAAGATTTGAAAGATCATTAACTTGTCAAGACTCAAATAAGGCTATCAAAAAAGGTTCGAGAATAAAAAACCAGGAGATGGAAGAGAATAAGAGGTTCCCCGGTGGAGTTGCCAATTTGTTAGGCGGATAAATCCCTCTTGCTGACAAGAGCTATCTCCCTATATCCTAAAAGGAAATTAGTAACAAACAAACAATCAAGCTAATTCCTTCCTAGAATCTATCGTTTCTTGAATCATAAGCTAACAAGGTGGGAAAAGGAAATTCATATCTTATTACGACATACTTGATGAAGATCCCTCTTTGTGCTTCAGTGCAACTCCTCCATGCTTGAATTTAGACCTATACACATGGAAATAACAAAGGATCAAAGACATATGCAACATAAATGATTCAATAATTGAAACTAGTGATCAAGTAGACTAGTAACAAAGATCATTCCAATGGATAAATATAAATAACATAAACCATCCATGAAATTGATCAATTAATCCATTAAACAATGAAGTGAGAATAAATGCTTGTTTGTATTAATTTCATAAACATAAAGGAGCTACAAAACATGTGCCTTGATGTTGTGAAGCTCCTCCCATTGATCTCAATCCTCTCTAAGAATGATAAGCTCTCCAACCTGTTCCCCCCAACATAAACTTACTTTTAGCAGCCAGCCTCTATTCCCCCACCTATGGCTTGATTAGTAGGCCAACAAGTAGTTTGAGATCCTTAGTCCAAGGATGAGGTCCACTAAAAGAGGGATGAGGGCTCCTTGAAGAATGGGGATTAATTCCATAAAAAAATTAGGTTAGGCTTGAATAAACATGAGTTCAAGGCTTTCTGTTGGGAATGATTTCCCCAACAATGCTTCTAGATCTCACTTTTTACTTTTACTTTTTATTGATTTACCTGTGCAGTTTCTGTTCAGAAATAGAGTGCAATTTTGGACAGTTTATAGTGGAAGAAACTATATATGTGCATTTTTTATTAAGAAGAACTGCGTAGATGCTCAAAAGTAGGGTTTTGTACCATGAGATCCATAAGTTCCACTTTATTCAGTGTATATAAGTTGTTGACTTGCAAGGAAGTGCTTCATGATACTTGGATGGATGGCGAGAGATCCAATTTTGATGGTCATTTGCCTAATTTGACAAAATGATGTGTAACACATTCTTCAAAAGATGATAATGATGAAGAGCATTGTTGGAAATTACATCCAGGATTGAAACCAAAGAAGTTCAATAACAAGGGGAAACAAAACACTGCTACTACAACTCAACAAAAACTAGGATTTGATTCAGGTGATGACACCAAAATCACAAGCATGGGAATAAAAGGTATAACTTCGAATGCAATTACTAGTTCTTCTAGCAAGCCTATTGAATCTTAAAATTAAGAAAGAAGTCAACTTTTCCATATTAGGGTCATTACAAAACATACAAAGGTTGATACATTATTTGATAGTGGATCTCAAGTCAATCTTATTTTTGAAGCAATTGTCAAGAAACATAATTTAGAGACTACACCTCATGCGCAACCTTACTCTTTGGTTTGGGTTTGGGTTTGTGATGATTCCAAATTGCAAGTGACAAGAAAATGTAAACGTAAATTTTCCATTACTATTAATTTTATAGATGAGGTAGAGCTTGATATTGTACCACTTGATATTTATGGGATTGTCTTAGGGAGTCCATATTTATATATGACAAAAAATCCATATGATATCGTCATGGGAACAAATATCATCTTTTCGAAGATGGAGTTGAGTATATTGTTAGAGCACATCACAAGAAGATGAACTTATCACTTGTTAGTGTTGGTCAAATGAAAAGGCTTGTGAATGCTAGTAATAATTTTGTGTTGTTGATAACTAAAGCTAAAGATACCGTTGAATATGAAGCTTTCTCAAGATGTTATTCTAAACTCAAGCATGAATTGGTTGAAGTTGTTAACACTTCTGAAAAAATGTTTCAAGAACTTGAAGGGTTACCTCCAAAAATAGGAATCCAACATGAGATTCAATTAAAGCGGGATGCACCACTTCCAAATATTGGCATGTATAGAATGTCAATTTTGGAGAATGTGTAATTAAGAAGAAAATTCAAGAGCTGCTTGACAAAGGGGTCATCAGACCTAGTACATCTCCTTGTGGGTCTCTAATTACTTTGGTTCCGAAGAAAGTTGGCACATGGCACATGTGTGTGGATTTCCGAGATTTGAACAAGATCACCATAAATAATCATTGTCCTCTTACTCGCATTGATGATTTGTTATATCAGTTAAAGAATGTTGTTTATTTTACTAAATTAGATTTGAGAAGCGGTTATGATCAGATAAGGATTGTTGAAGATGATATTTGGAAAATTGCTTTCAAGATAAAATAAGGTCTGTTTGAATGATTAATTATGTCGTTTGGGCTTTGTAATGTACCTGCCACATTCATGAGAATTATGAATGATGTATTGCGACGATTTGTTGATGATTTTGTCATAGTCTACTTAGATGATATTTTGATTTTCAGTAAGACTCGTGAAGAGCATGTCAAGCATGTAAAGCAAGTTCTAGATGTCTTGAAAAGGGAAAAGTTGTATTTGAAGATGTCTAAAGGTGAATTTGGGAAAACCTCTTTGGTTTATTTGGGTTATATTATAGGAGGTGGTGAATTGAAGATTGATCCCTCCATAGTTGATGTCATTATAAATGGACCTAAAGCCAACAATGTAACAAAATTTAGGAGCTTTTTGGTAGCAACCCAATATTGGAGAAAATTTATTGCTAACTTCTCATTCATTGCAGCACCATTATATGCTTTGACAAATGTGGAGGAGGTCTTTCAGTGGGGAGGTAAGCAACATAAAGCTTTTGATACTTTGAAAGAGAAAATTAGTGTAGCACCAATTCTAACACTTCCATATCTTAAGCAACCATTTGAAATTCAAACTGATGCAAGCGAATATGCTATAGGAGAATTTTTGATGCAGCATGATAGGCCAATATGTTATCATTCTGAAACATTTTCCAATGCAGTGATTAACTATCCAACTTATGATAAAGAGTTGTATGCTTTGGTACAAAGGGTGAAGAAATGGAAGCACTATTTGATGGGTAAAGAAACAATTATTCATATTGATTACCAACCTTTGCAATATTTACAATTGCAAACCAAGCTACAACTAGCTAGACATTTCAGATGGATGCGATTCCTGCAACAATTTCATTTGGTAATCAGGTTTAACAAAGGTATATACAACAAAGTTACAGATATGTTATCAAGGCATATTGTTAATGCATTTGTCATTCTTAAGCATAACTCAATCATGTATGAAATTTATATAGAACAATATGCTCAAGATAAACATTTTAAAGATGTTTATGCAACTTTAAGTCAAGGCAATCATGTTGAAGATTTGGAATATCATGTTCATATCAAGTTGTTGTATCATCTTGGAAAGTTATGTGTTCCACGGGGTAAAAGAGTCAATGTCATAAGAGAAGTCCACACTTCTCTTATTGTTGGTCACTTTGGTGTAGGCAATACAGTTGCTCAATTACAAATGTATTGTTATTAGCCTCACATGAATGAAATTGTATCAATATATGTAAAAGGATTTTCTATGTGCACAACTAGCAAGCCAAACAATAAGAAATTGGGCTTGTACACTCCACTTCCTATCCCTTCTTATCTTTGGTAAAGTATTTCTATGGATTTTGTTAGGGGACTACCAATGTCTAGGAAAGGTCATGATTATTACTATGTTGTAGTGTATTGTTTCAACAAAATGTGTGTGTTGATTCCATGTAAGAAACATGTTATGGCTGAACAAACCGTAAAGATGTTCTTCCAAAATGTATGGATTAATTTCGGGTTACCTACTTCGATTGTTTCTGATCGAGATTCTCGATTTATCGGGAGGTTTTGGTCAAGTTTATGGAAACTCAAATACATAAAGTTAAAAGAGAGCACAACATTTCATCCACAAACAGACGACCAAACAAAAGTAGTGAATAGAACAATAGTGCATCTCCTTCATGGATATTGTGCTGAGCATGCTAAACTTTGAGATGAGCATTTGCATTACATCCAACATGCCTACAATCATGTCAATCATTCATACACAAGTATCTCCATTTGAAGCTTGTTTGGGTTATTTGCAAAAGTTTCCTTTGGATTTCATCTTTGGTAAAGATATTGCAATAGATGGACATAGTGATGTGTACAAATCCAAGCATTTCATTGAACAAATTCAGCTAGTGCATCAAAGGGTACAAGAACAGCTGGAGAAAAGCTAAACCAAGTACAAAGCAAGACATGATAAACATCAAGTTGATCATGATTTCCAAGTGGGGGATAAAGTTTG
Organism: Pinus taeda; assembly: GCA_000404065.3. Taxonomy (NCBI): domain Eukaryota; kingdom Viridiplantae; phylum Streptophyta; class Pinopsida; order Pinales; family Pinaceae; genus Pinus; species Pinus taeda. Next base: position 12,059 of record APFE030553644.1, on the reverse strand, counting down.
GTTGTGTACATCATCAAGGAACGACTACAAGGTGGAGGTAAAAAGATCAAGCCAATAAAATATGGTCCTTTCAAAATATTGGAGAAGATTGGTAACAACACTTTTCGATTAGATTTGCCACCTTACATGAAAATTTACTTTGTTGTGAATGTGGAAGACTTGAGATTGTATGAGTCTCCTATGATTGATGATCAAGAACAGAATGTTTAGATTCCATCTATAGAAGATTTTTCTCTTGAATATTTAAATGAGTTGCAGGAAGATTGAATTCTTGACAGGAGGATAAGAACTTCACGCAGAGGCAATGTAGAGTATCTTCGTGTGGGGCTCAAAGGTACCAATCCAAGCAAAGCAAGGTGGATAGAAATCGGGAAAGTGAGGGAACTGTACCCTCACTTGCTGAGTAAAAACAAACAATTGGTGGTCCAAAAGCTTCCAGTGGGGATAAAAAATATGCTCAAAAATTAAAGTGCTCAAAATTTAATATAATTGGCGCCAAACTGTAGATCTTGTCATTTTGATTCTAACAACACTTGAATCGCCTCAATCGGACACCATATGAGGAAGTTATTATGTTATGAAGTTTTTGGCAAACAACTAAAAAGTCAACTTGCAAGGTTCAATGTGCTGAAAGTACAATTACTTGATGTTGACGTCAACAGAATGACTGGACTGTACAACTAGTAGACAAGACAATTTCGTGAGACATGTGGTGCGTTGATATTGGTTAAAGGGTTCATGATTTAGGCCAATCTCGGGCCACCACGTGGGATTAGCGCAATTTTTTTTTTGGGCAACTGACCAACTTCGTGGGGTTCGATCCCATAACCTCTCGTTTGCGCATCAAATGCTCGACCAACCTGGCTATAAGTTGTGCTTGACAAATATGGTCAATATTTTTTATTTAAAATGAAGTGGCAAATAGTTTGGCGTGATGGGCGAGTCGTCAGGGCACCCACAGTTTTCAGGAAATCATACGACCACTGACGCAAATGAAGGGGGCGAGGTGCGTAGCACCTTGCTCGCGCCCTAGGCCCAAGGTTTATGTATGTAATGAGACCAGGAGTAGGGCTAGGGAGGGTGCGCGGGCCATAGGTCCACGCCCCTTGGTCACATGTGGCCCCAAATGACGATACATGCGGCATAAGGAGGGGGATTCAACGCTATTTGATTTATTTATTTTTACAACAAAACAATGTAACCTCCATCCCAAATCAGGGATTGAAACCAGGACCTTTGGGTTTCTAATTGAGCACCAAACCAATAGACCACAGGTCCGTTTTATTGCCAATTTTGGCAGAGTAGGACAATTTGTAGAGCTATTTGCATGCAATTTGAAGGAGGCCTATCTTGGCCATTTTTCAACCCTTTTTGAGCCCAAGAAGAGCCTAGACAGGGGTTTTTTTACTTTCTAAATGCAATGACAATGTTATTTTTTGCAAATTGAGACTTGTATGCTGATGTATTTGAGCATATAATAAAAAATGCTACCATTGGAAGCTAGACCCGATGACGTAGCCTAGGAGGGGTGAAATCTATCACCAATTTACTATGTTTTTATGCTATGTTGTCCATTTTCATTGTTAAAATTTTGCAAAATTTACTTTAGTTTGTGTACTTTTGCAATCAATCCATTGCCTAAAAGACATAAATTAGCTTGCAAATTATTTCATGAAACCTTCACATTTTAATTTTGGATCATCTCTGGTTAGCTTGTCTTTAGATATTGGAATGGGTGAGATTCCCCGTGGGACTGTCCAAGCGAATTTCTTAGTTTGCATGTACATGATTGATTTAAAGGTATTGCAATTTTTAATTCTCTCTCTCTCTCTCTCTCTCACACACACACACATAGACATGAAATATTTCAATCAACGTGGCCATTGAAATATTGTATTTATGACCTCAAAATATTCATATTAATTTTTCTTTCTGTTATTAATATTTTTTAAAATGTTATATGTCAAATCCACATTAAACATCCAAGGAATTACAATTCTCCTTATATCAACTTCTAAATCTACCTCATGCCTTGAATTAGAAAGTGTGTGTGTATATATATATATATATATATTATTTATTTTATTTTTTTTCAAAATTCATATAGTATTTTATTTATAACTTACATTGAAATTTTATTATTAATAATATTTTTTAAATGCCACGTATAATTTATACATCTCTCTCAAAAATTTGAAAATGTACAAAAAAAATCATTTTAATTATTTTATCTTTCTCTATGTTACCTACCACATTGAAATATTTTATTTATGGCTAATATATAAAAACATGTTTTCGTTATTAATATGTATATTTTAAAATACTTATATCAATTAAACATAAAAATAAATTACACATCCCTTTCGTAATGATATCCATTTAATTTCTAGAGACCATGTGTCAATTTCATATTGAATAGTTAATAAATTGCACGTCTCTTAAAATAAAGTTCATAAACTTATTATAAACTAAATTAGGAATATTTTACTTTCATTTATTTGATCTAAAATTAAGGTGAGAGTTAAAATATTTTATTTTAATATGAATGGAAATATTATTTTATTATTTTAAAATGTAATGTTATGAGAAAACATCTACCTATATTAAACTATAGAAATAGTCTAATTGATAGAAGAAATGACTTTTTGGCACGAATTTTTTAGAAGATTGTGATTTCTTATTATTTAAAATGCATTGTGATTATATAAATGCACTCAACACCCTAAAAAGACCACTCTACCTTTACAAATTAAACAACTTAAACTTATTATTTTAAAATGTAATGTTATGAGAAAACATCTCCCTATATTAAACTATAGAAATAGTCTAATTGATAGAAGAATGACTTTTTGGCATGAATTTTTGATAACATTATGATTTCTTATTATTTAAAATGCACCATGATTATATAAATACATTCAACGCCCTAAAAAAACCGCTCTATCTTTACAAATTAAACAACTTAAACTTATAATATTTAAAAATTTCTACTGGAGTTTGGACAAAATAAATGTTTGAAAAATAATAATTTCGTTTATTAGTTAGAAATACTACATGCTAAATTAACTAAAAATTCAACTTGCAGGGCTAACTGTGCAAATCGTATGATGACGTGGTGTTGACATCAGTAGGCTGTCTGGATTGTATGACTGGCATACAGGCCAATCCCGTGAGGACACGTGGCGTGTTAATATTGGTTAGAGGGTTCGTGATTTGGGCTAATCCCAAGCCACCATGTGGGCCAATTAGAGGGCACCACGCGGGCCAATCAGAGGGCACCACGTGGGCCAATCAGAGGGCACCACGTGGGCCAATGAGACGTCGCCACGTGGCCCTAAGATTGGCGCCAAAAAATTATTTGGGTGACTGACCAACTTCGTAGGTTTCAACCCCATGACCTCTCATTTGCGCAACAAACACCTGACCAACCAGGATACAAGTGGTTCTTAACATATATGGTCGGTGATTTTTATTTAAAATGAAGTGGCAGATAGTTTGGTCCACAGTTTTCGGGAAGCCATATGATCAACGACAGAAACGAAGGGGGTGGGGCACATGGTACCCTGCTTGCGCCCTAGTCCCAGGCTTTACGTGCGCCATGAGATCGGGAGAGGGGCCAAGGGGGTGCGTGGCCTATGGCCAATGCCCATCGGTCACATGTGGCCCTAAATGACCATACACACAACATAAGGAGGGGGCGTCTACCTAATATTAGGCCACACGCCCCTTGGTCACACGTGGCCCCAAATGACCATACGTGCGACATAAGGAGGGGGCTTCGGCCTAATATTATTTAAAAATTTAATATTTTTTTACAACGAAACAACATAACATTCGCCCCAAATCAGGTATCGAACTCAGGACCTCCGGGTTTCTAACTGAGCAACAGACCAATAGACAACATGATTGTTTTGTTGCCAAGTTTGGCAGAGCAGGATAATTTGTAGAGCTATTTGCAGGCAATTTGAAGGAGGCTTATCTTGGTTATTTTTCAACCTTTTTTAGCCCAAGAAGAGCCTAGATAGGGGTTTTGGGCATTTTGGATGCAATGACAGTGTTATTTTGTGCAAATTGAGACTTGTATATTGATGTATTTGAGCATATAATTAAAAAGGGCACAATTGGAAGTTGGACCCGGAGATGTAGCGTGGGAGGGGTGAACTTTGTCATCAATTTGTTATTTTTGATGTTGCATGTTGTCCATTTTAATTGTTAAAATTCTGCAAAATTTACTTTAGTTTGTGTACTTTTGCAATCATGACCCATTGCTTAAAATACATAAACTAGCTTCCAAATCATTTCATGAAACCTTCACTTTTTAATTTTGGATTAGTTTGGTGTCAGAGCATGGTTTTTGTGAAGGTTTGAAAGGATTTGCAAGGTTTTTGAATGCTTACAAGGTCTAAATTGAGAAGAAGAGAAGGAACACTTGAGGAACCTAACCCTCAAATTGGCTCAAAGATGCCACAAACTCCACAAGTCATGGCACATGAATAAGGACAAGGAGAAGAAATGACGTATGAAGATGAGAGAGCTTTTAGAAAGGATTTCTTTGATATGACTGAAATGGTGAAAGTGTTGTACAATGATCGAAAAATAAGGTTGCAAGGAGAAAGTTCTAATCAACCAAAAGGTGATGGTGGTAATGGGAGCAAGCCTCCACTTCCTCTTCCTCCTTCACCTCCATCTACAACTCCATCCTCACCTCCTTCTTCACCTCTTTCATCCCATACACCTACTTCTCCTACATCTCCAAGAGGACATGCTAAGTCTCCTTTGATTAAGCTAGTTGTCAAGTTTGAATTGCCAATGTACAATGGGAAAGTAAATGCTGAAAAGTTGGATAATTGGGTTCGTCAAGTTGAAATCTATTGTAGGATTCAAAAGATTGATGATGACATCACCAAGATCCAACTTGCTTCTCTTCGCTTTGAAGGTACAACCCTCATATGGTGGGAGGCCATAACTCAAGAAAAATTGAAGAAAAGTTGTAAACTTATCTCTTCTTGGAATGATTTTATAGCTGCATTAAGAAGGCAATTTTATCCATTAGCTTACATGAAAAAAGCAATTATGGATTGGCAAAATTTTAGACAAGTTAAAGCTGAGAGTGTTCAAAGTTGCGCACAAGAATTTAGAAGAAGAAATTTAATTTTTGGGTGTTGATTTGACCTCCCAAGATACTCTCCTTATGTATATAGGTGGATTACATAGTTATTTGAGGCATACTATACTTATGCTTAATCCCACCAATCTAGATGAAGTATGTGTTCAAGAAACTCATTTAGAATCAAGAGGCAAGAATGTTCCTCAAGAGTCTAGCAAGAAACCTTTTAAATATGGAAACAAAGGAAAGGGGAAATTTAAAGGAAAAAGTAAGAAGAATGCTATTGTCAAGAAAGAGGGAGAGAAACTTACTTGTAAACATTGTTCAAAAGATGGCATTGATGAAGACCATTGTTGGAAATTACATCTAGAATTGAGACCAAAGAAGTTCAATAACAAATGGAAACAAAACACTACTACTACAACTCAACAAGATCTAGGATCTGATTCAGGGGATGTAACCATGAGAATAAAAGGGATAGCTTCTAATGCAAGTATGAGTTCTTCTAGCAAGCCTATTTAATCTTAAAATGATAAAGAAAGAAGTGAACTTTTCCATATTAGGGTCATTACAAAACATACAAAGGTTGATACATTATTTGAACTTGGGTCTCAAGTCAATCTGATTTTTGAAGCAATTGTCAAGAAACTCAATTTAGAGACTACACCTCATGCAAAACCTTACCCTTTGGGTTGGGTTTGTGATGATTCCAAATTGCAAATGACAAGAAAATGTAAACTTAAATTTGCCATCATTGCTAATTTTATAGATGAGGTAGAGCTTGATGTTGTACCACTTGATATTTGTGGCATTGTCTCAAGGACTCCATATTTATATATGACCGAAAAGCCATATGCTATTGTCATGAGAACAAATATCATATTTTCAAAGATGGAGTTGAGTATATTGTTGCAACACATTGCAAGAAGATGAACTTATCTCTTGTTAGTGTTGGCCAAAGGAAAAGGCTTGTGAATGCTAGTAAGAATTTTGTGTTGTTGATGACTAAAGATAAAAGATATTGTTGAATCTGAAGCTTTCTCAAGATGTGATTCTAAACTCAAGCATGAATTGGTTGAAGTTGTTAACACTTATGACAAAATGTTTCAAGAACTTGAAGGGTTACCTCCAAAAAGAGGAATCCAACATGAGATTCAATTACAACGGGATGCACCACTTCCAAATATTGGCATGTATAGAATGTCAGTTTTGGAGAATGCATAAATTAAGAAGCAAATTCAAGAGGTGCTTGACAAAGGGTTCATCAAACCTAGTACATCTCCTTGTGGGTCTCTGATTGTTTTGGTTTCGAAGAAAGCTAGTACATGGCACATGTGTGTGGATTTCCAAGATTTGAACAAAATCATTGTAAAGAATCACTATCCTCTTCCTTGCATTGATGATTTGCTAGATCAGTTAAAGGATGTTGTTTATTTTACTAAATTAGATTTTATAAGTGGTTATCATCAGATAAGGATTGCTGAAGATGATATTTGGAAAACCGCTTTTAAGACAAAACAAGGTATGTTTGAATGATTATTTATGTCGTTTGGGCTTTGCAATGCACCTGCCACATTCATGAGAGTTATGAATGATGTATTGTGACCATTCGTTGATGATTTTGTCATAGTTCACTTAGATGATAATTTGATTTTTAGTAAGACTTGTGAAGAGCATGTCAAGCATGTAAAACAAGTTCTAGATGTCTTGAAAAATGAAAAGTTGTATTTGAAGATATCTAAATGTGAATTTGGGAAAACCTCTTTGGTTTATTTGGGTCATATTGTAGGAGGTCGTGAATTGAAGATTGATCCTTCCAAATTTTATGTCATTATAAATTGACCTAAACCCAACAATGTAACAAAAATTAGGAGCTTTTTGGGAGCATCCCAATATTGGAGAAAAGTTATTGCTAACTTCTCATTCATTGCAGCACCATTACATGCTTTGACAAGTGTGAAGTAGATCTTTCAGTGGGGAAGTAACCAACAAATTTTTTTTGATACTTTGAAAGAGAAAATTATTGTAGCACCAACTCTAGAACTTTGAGATCTTAAGCAACCATTTGAAATTCAAATTGATGCAAGCGAATATGCTATGGGAGCGGTTTTGATGCAACATGGTAAGCCAATATGTTATCATTCTGAAACCTTTTCCAATGCAGTGATTAATTATCCAACTTATGTTAAAGAGTTGTATGCTTTGATACAGAGCGTGAAGAAATGGAAGCACTATGTGATGGGTAAAGAAATGATTATTCATATTGACCATCAACCTTTGTAATATTTACAATCGCAAACTAGGATACAACAAGCAAGACATTTCAGATGGATGGGATTCCTGCAACATTTTCATTTGGTAATCAGGTATAAGAATTGTATATACAACAAAGTTAAAGATATGTTATCAAGGACTATTGTTAATGCATCTGTCATTCTTAAGCATAACTTAATCATGCATGGAAGTTATATAGATCAATATGCTCGAGATAAAGAATATAAAGATGTTTATGCAACTTTGAGTCAAGGAAATCATGTTGAAGAGTTGGAATATCATGTTCATAACAAGTTGTTGTATCATCTTGGCAAGTTTTGTGTTCCACGGGGTGAAAGAGTCATTTTCATAAGGGAAGCCCACACTTCTCTTATAGTTGGTCACTTTGGTGCAGGCAATACAATTGTTCAATTAAAGGGGTATTGTTATTGGCCTCGCATGAATGAAATTGTATCAATATATGTAAAAGGATGTTCTATGTGCGCGATTAGCAAACCAAACAATAGGAAATTGGGCTTGTACACTCCATTTTCTATCCCTTCTTGTCCTTGGGAAAGTATTTCTATGGATCTAGTTAGGGGACCACCGATGTGTAGGAAAGGTCATGATTATTACTATGTTGTAGTGGATTGTTTAAGTGAAATGCGTGTGTTGATGCCATGTAAGAAACATGTTACAACTGAACAAACCATAAATATGTTCTTCCAAAATGTATGGATTCATTTGGGGTTACCTACTTCGATTGTTTCTAATCGAGATTCTCAATTTATCGAGAAGTTTTGGTCAAGTTTATGGGAACTCACAGACATAAAGTTAAGGAAGAGCACAACATTTCATCCGCAGACAGATGGGCAGACAAAAGTAGTGAATAGAACAATAGTGCATCTCCTTCGTGGATATTGTGGTAAGCATCCTAAACTTTAAGATGAGCATTTTCATTACATCCAACAATCCTACAATCATTCTGATCCGAATCAGATCCATAAACGATTGACAAAGCACCTTGATTGTATCGGGACAAAACAAATCCTTAATGAAATCCAAAACAACGTCAAAAACCACCTGAACCAGTGGCCATGGCAGCCGGCGCGAAACGACGAGGACCTCGGTCAAAGCGCGCTGACCAAGGCCCATGGAGATTGCGCAGGAGGCCAAAATAGCCCCTGGGAGCCCCGGATCGGAAAAAGGAGGCGATTTTGATGTGCGATTACTAGGGCCGAAATGGGGAGCCTTAAGCACTCGTTCACATTGGGAGCCAGAGGACCATGGGCGAAAAAAGGTAAAAAGCGCCAATGTACGACGGTGGGACCCACGGCGTGGAAACTGGTGGTTTGATCGGGACGCCCTTGAACAATAAGCATATTTGGAGAAAGCGGAGCGATCACAATCAGCGATTGATGCGTGGCAGCGGAGGTGAGAGAAAAACTGTCGTGATCGCGTGTTAACGGTCGAGCAAGTTGATCGCGCTCGACGTGTGTACGACGTTGGATTTGGAGGAGCCCAGATCGGACGGCTGAGATTGCGCCCGATGGAAAGAAGCGGAATCGACAGGGAAATAAGCTGTGATTTAAAAGGGATTTGGAATCCGTTGACCGCCACGGTGGAAGAAGAGCGTATTCATGACGTAACCGGAGGAATGAGCCGACGAGGCATGTTGACACCAGTTAGATGGAGACACGTGGCACTCCCTGAGTGTTCATGCTGATGCTGAACAGGGAACTCTAAGCACAACTACAAGAGGAGAATCGGCGTAGGCGGGAGAGGAACCGAACAGGGATAGGATCGACTGGTTAAAGCCATGAACAGAGAGACAGTCGAAAAGAGAGGGAGAATTAGGAGAAGAATCCGAGCGACCTGAGAGACAGTGAACATTGAACCCTGAGAGGAGGATTGAACACAAAGAACAGTAAAGCCAAGCAGAGGAGACAGAGGGCCGAGCTGACCACATGCAGCATCGAGCACCAGAGAGATTGAAGATTCGAGCCTTCCCATAGAGGGATCTGTCCGGATTGAGTACCATAGTTGGCTCTTTCCACTGTAGACCAAAGGTCACCGAGCTGGTAGGTAAAAAAGAGTCTGTGAACTCTGAGTGGCTTGGGGAATCCAAGAACCACCCTGCCAAGCAAAATCTGTTGTCAGGAGAACCCATATTGAGTCCCTGCATTGTAAATTCTTTGCTGTAAGACACAATAAAACCAGGCCACCACTAAAGCTGGACCGGAGACGTAGCCCTGGAGAATAGGGTGAACTCCTTATTAAAAACTGTTTGTGTCTAGTATTGCTTAATGTATTTCTTTGCTGTCTTTCCATTTTAAATTGTCTGTGTATTGGCAATCTGATTGATCCGTTGTTTCAATAACACAGAGCACACACCAGCACATGAGTTTGTAATACCTTTTGTTTAACAAATCTTCAACTGAGGTCACTCATAGGGTGATTATCAGATCAAGTGGTATCAGAGCTCTAGGCTGTAAGGTTAGACAAGCTTGTGTTGGTTTAACTGTGAATGATCACTAGATCAAAGCTCAAATTAGGATAAGGAGAGTTGGTGGAAACTAATCCTGAAATTGGGAGAGTCTATTCTGGGAAGACAATGTCAGAAGAAGGTTCTACAGGGCTAGACCCCCAGTTCGTAGAAAGTTTCCTAGCTATGATGTCTATGGTAGAAGAAATGTATAGGCACTTTAGAAAGCATAAGTATGAAGATCCATCAGGCTCTAAACAAGATAAAGAAGAAGATGAATCTCATTCTCATAACCACTCTAAAGGAAAAGGAAAAGAAGAAAGCTTTCCTACACCTCCTAGTAGCCCTATGCATAATAAGAAGGCATCCCTGATTAAATTGTATGTCAAATTTGATTTGCATATATATGATGGAGAGCTAAATGCTGAAAAGTTGGACAATTGGATTAGACAAATTGATGTGTATTGTAGGTTACAAAACGTAGACTCAGACAGGAGTAAGATTCAGCTGGCAAGCCTATGCCTAGGAGGCACTGCCTTGGTTTGGAGGGAAGGCAGAACCCAAGCTGATGTGAAGAAGCATGGTAAGACCATCTCTATCTGGAGTGACTTTGTCTCTGCCATCATAAAGCAGTTCTATCCATTGGCCTACATGCAACAATCCATGATGAGTTGGCAAACTCTTCGGCAGTTGAAAGGGAAAAGTGTGCAAGGGTATACTCAAGAATTCAGAAAGAGAGCATTGATGTTAGGTATCTCATTAGACTCACTAGAAACTCTTTTGAAGCACATTGGTGGTCTACAGAGCTACATGACGCATACCATCCTCATGTTTAATCCCACTAGTATAGATGAGGTATCTGTACAAGCTACTCATCTATAAGCTAGAGGAAAGAATGGGAATCCAGAAGTTGGGGGACCATCCCAACCCACTGTAAGCAAGAGAAAGGAGAAAAGAAAGCAGAAGTATAAAGCAAGGAAGGCAAATACTGCACAAAAAGGAAAAGCTTCATGCACTCATTGTAAAAAGGAGGGGCATGATGATGAGCATTGTTGGATTCTGCATCCAGATCTGAGACCTAAGAAGTCCGAGGGAAAGAAGAAGAAGACTGCTACAGC
>APFE030553641.1:0-47121 GCA_000404065.3 Pinus taeda | reverse complement strand
TGTTATGTGTGATTGATTTCTCCATATCAGTTATATGTGTTCTTATTGATGTTGCTTATGTTCGATTAAGCTTCTGCTAAATTGGTTGTAGAAGTAGATCAAGTATTTTGCTTTAGTATATTGCATTATTGGGTGATCTACATGTGGAAATTTCTACACGGATAACTGCCACTTGTTACAAAAGTATACGCAAACTCCACAACAGTTGTTCTGCAACTTTTGTAGGTCAGCGGGACATGACTAGCATACTTGTAGGAGCTATGAATTGATGATGGATAGAACGCTTTCCTACAGAGTTTAGTCCGAAACGCGACCCCTTGACCAGAATGTAGGGATGGCGCGAAAAGTATTTCAGGGGCGTAGGCAAGGTCGAGGTGGAGGAGGACTAGGTAGAGGTTACAGATAGTTGATTTGCTAAAATTGTGGAGGGCCAGGACACTATCCTCACAGTTGCACTAATCCAACACTCTCGTCATGCAATTATTGCATGCTATTTGATCATGAAATAGAAGATTGTCCTATGCTAATAGCTAGGATATGTGACAAAGGGGTGCTACCACCTCCTCCGATTCAAAACCTATAGATGATGAGGTATGAGTTACGCGAGGAAGATCCGAACGTTAATATAGTGCTCCAAAGTGGAATCGCGACGGGATATGACGAGGGGAAATGGCCAGAAGATAGATCCTGGGTTTGCACAGCCCCGGCGAAAGAGGCTGAGTTTGATTTGGAGCGCGCTCGAGAAACCTTCATGGAATCTAAGAAGAGCTTCGCTGAGGCCTCCACTTCAGGAAGCAAAGATAAGCCTGAGCTAGAGATGGACCCCTCTATGCTCACTACTTTCTTGGAAACATGTATGAAGTTACTGCACAACAGTATGGTTGTGAAAGGGTTACATGAACTCATCAACATATGTGCTGGGATTGCGCCTGGAGAACCACGTGTAGTCTGAAAGATCAGAAAGCATAAGATAACAACGGGGTGTGAAATGAGATTCACTGCGTAGATCAAAGAATACGATATGGATCAAGTCATTTTGGATTTGGTATCAAATGCGAATGTTCTACCGAAACAGACATGGGAGAGAATGGGGAGACTTGCGCTACAATGGTCTCCAATTTAGCTGAGAATGGCGAATCAGCAGAATATTGTACCCATGGAGAAATTGTAGGGAGTAACCATGGATATTGAGAGAGTGAGTGTGCTGGAAGTCTTTGAAGTAATAGAGATTGTTGATGACAACAATCCCTACCCTGTGCTCCTGGGAATTGACTGCGCTATTGATATGAATGGGGTAATCAATCTAAAGAAGCAAAATATGATCTTTGAGAAGAAATCACTACGCATAATAATACCCTTGGATCTTGCTGAGGAATCACGCTATACAGAACCAGTCTGCGATTATGAGAGTGATGATGATATCGATTGCATCTATAAGATAACAGTGTGAGACCAAGACTGGGTGAGTCCCACCACGGATGGGTGGATTACATGGGAGTGTTAGCTTTCTTGCACTTCGAACTCTGATGAAGAAATAGAATGTTGGAAAAATCGGTTACATGATGTAACTACGTTGAATTGCAACATGATGACCAGGTCGCTACGCTGTGTGTCATCAAAGGAAAGGAATATGCCTACTTATGATGGTATAAATGACATAGATACCTTCTTGGATGATTTTGAAAGGGAGGTGCCGAAAAGAAACACTTCTAGGCCTTAGATTGGGTACTGCGCTATGCCCGCAAGCTGGTGGGGTATGCACAAAGGAAGATTTGATGATTGGCGTGAATGTAGGAGAATGATGTGAGCATGATTTGGGAAGCCTAAGATGTGACTTACAGACAAGTATGATGGGTAGGATGATCCGCGTGCACATCTAGCCAAGTGGACGTAGGCCTATGGAGAAAAGCCCCTACCTAAGAAGATGCACATGTACTCCACGCTAAAGTACCTGGTCAATAAGCCTGTGTTGGGGGGGTGAATTTGCAGATGGATTTTATTGTTCCAAGAATACGATTTTGAAGTTTTTGTAAATCTTGGATGATTGAACACAGGACTAGATCACTTGTCGCGCATCGAGACAGGGGAGGAACCTACTAGTTTGGAGGAAGGATTACCTAATGCGCAACTCTTTGTTTTGCATGTCGCGGACGGACATTTCAAGGATATAATACACTTTCTAACAACTGGAACTACACCAAAAGGATACTCTGTCCAGCAGAAGAAGGAATTAGTGGTGCATGTGGTAGACTTCTCTATCATTGTTGGGCATCTATATAAGATGAGAAATGATGAAATACTATCAAGGTATGTACCTGAGTTTGAATGAAGCAGCATCCTCGCGGATGCTCATGAGGACGCCGCGGGAGGACATTATGCAGGAAGAGAAACCGCATAGAATATTCTACGCACCGAGTTTTGGTGGCCAACCCTTCATCAAGATTCAAAAGCATATTTCAAGGCATGTGATGTATGTCAACGGACAGGAAGGCCATCGTGGAGGGATGAAATTCCTTTGAATCCACAAGTAACATTGCAACCCTTCGAAAAATGGGCAATAGATTTTGTAGGACCTATTCAGCCTCAAGGAAAGACAAGCGTGAGCTACATTATCACTATGATAGAGTACTTGACTCATTGGGTAGAAGCACGACTGGTGAAGGATTTCACGAGTGCAACTACTACAAAGTTCCTATTTGAACATGTACTGACACAATTTGACTGTCCAAAGATCTTGATGAGCAATCATGGTACGCACTTTCTGAATGAGACAATCAACGCACTAATGGAGGAATTTCAGGTATATCGCTAGAAGAGCACACCTTATCACCCGCATGTTAATATAACAATGGAAGCGTTCAACAAAGTACTTGAAAATGCGTTGACCAAGGTATGCAATGTGCAATGAAGTGATTGGGACCTATGCATACCTGCAATGTTATGGGCTTATCAGACGAAGTGCAAGAAGCTGACGAGACATACATCCTTTAGGCTAGTATATGGGGTTGAATCTGTAATTCCTATGGTATACATCATGCCTATTCTATGCATAGCAACGCTCATAGGTATGATGGATTGTGAAGCCTTGGAGGAGAGGCTCATGCAGCTAGATGAGCTCGAAGAAGAACGATTTTTGGTTGGATTTCACCGGCAGGGCCAAAAACAGTGTGAAAGGGCATGGTACGATCGACATATTAAGCTTTGCACCTTTAAGGTGAATGACTTGGTGCTATTGTATGACAGTAAATTTGATAAATTTCCAGGCAAACTCAGGATGCACTGGATAGGGCCATATGTTATTAAGGAGATTACCAACGGAGGCATGGTACAATTGGTTAATTTAAATGAAGAACCTTTCATAGGAAAGGTGAATGGTACTCGCTTGAAGCCATACACTGGCAATCAAACGATGTGACTATATGAAAGTAACATAGTCTTAGCGCTCCCGGTAGCTGAAAGGAGGCATGGGACTATAAACTACACTGCCTGGGAATTGTGCGATGTCAAGACTGCGCACAACAATGAAGTGTCACAGGGTCCGTGATAGCGTGAAGATAGCTACGCTAGCACATAGGTCTCCTGGAAAGTGACCGTTAAAGTCATTATTCATGATTTGATGGTCGGTTTGAGGTCAAATGGAGTGGGCGACAGGCATTTAAGGCGATATTTATGGGCTAGATTCTTGAAAAATTTCCGAAATCTAGCCTTAATGGGCCGAATGTGGGGGGAATGGTCAAATTTGAATTCAAAAACCCTATAAATTACAAGTGGATTTCCAACGAAAAACGCTTGGCATTTTGAAAATTCAGTTGTTGCGCTATCAAGTGTATATCGACCTTTCGAACTTTGAGGATTGGAGAGCAAATTCCATGTTTCAAACATTACTGAAGGAGATGCTGGACCTATTGACTAGAATGATGTAGACACCCAAGGAATCCACGCAAGAAATTGAGGAAGAAAAAGCCCCAGAGAGCGTCGAAGCAATAGTTGAGGTCCCTAAATCACCTAGAACACCAAGACCTATGAAGGATAACCAAGCCATTAGCCCAGTGTGTGTCTCACCTAGAAATCCATAGAGAAGCAAGCTCACCTTGCAAGAAAAGGGGAAGGCCATTAATATGGAGGCAGAAGAGGAAGAATTTGAATAAATCCTGGTCAAAGGGGAGGATGTAGAGATGGAAGTTGAAACCCAGGGTGCGGAACCTAATATCCAATTACCGAAATATGTGCCTCCATGCAAGGGTAAAACCAGGGTACCGAAGGACATAGATGAGAGCAAGAGCTCTCTGCGAACTTCGTTGCTCCTAGACGATATTGTTTTTGAGGGACTGCACTTGGGGCGGGTTCCTGTGTTGAAGTTTGAAGATTGGGACCTTGTAGACCGCGAGAAGTTCCCGCATTTAGTGACTAAGAAGCTAATGCACCAAAGGATTGACGTGACGGCTGGAACAATTCAATTGGAGCCGTGGACATGGTTTAGAGGTGTAGAGAAATCTGGGTTTCTTAACTTGCTCTGGGTGTCGCATTACCACCGCACCCTAGTGACCATCTTCGTCATTAGGCAGCTTCTCTACTTGGTGCATGATGGGTGTTTATGGCTAGAGGAGGCCATCCCCATCACCGACCATCTAATTCACCATATTACACAACTGCATTACTTAGGGGAGGATCCAGCCAACATTTCAGAGGGAAAAGGTGGCGAGTTGGCCCTCGTGGAAGCGATGAAGAAGAAGTTCAAGCTGGAGAGGGAGAAGTAAGGGTATGCCATCTCCAGCATCAACAACCCTGCAGTCAAGGTCATGACAAAAATATTGGCAAGGAAGGTGATGCAAAAGTGTTGCGTGGATGAGGTGCCCGCACCCGTTGTTATCACTTAAGAAAAAATTCCTAAATTTTGAACATCAGTTTGATTCCAAAGGATTGGTGTTAGTATTGGTCTAGGCTTTCCATGGTTTGTCTTAGAGTCTAGGACCTAAAAGGGAGTCTTGTTGGCATTGTTAAATAGGTTCAACATTATGGTTTTGCCTATCACTGATCCCAAATCACACCTAAATTTCCACATGTGAAACTTGTGTCAAGGTTTTCATGCGCTACGAAACTACCTAGGAGTTTTCGTAGTGCAAAACCTAGAATTTGCACTGGCTGCGCTAAAAATTGGGGATTTTTGTAGATTCGTGCCAAATCTCACCTAGTTGTCCATTCCATCAAAATCTGTTAATCTTACATCATCAACTGTCAATCCATGCACCATGCCTATCACATGCAACCACTCATTTCCATCATTAGATTTATTAGGTGTCTTGGTACACATGATTTTCAAATTTCAAAAAAGGGTCCAAGTGTTTTCAGTTATGATCATGTTTTTTTCATGCATAGGAGGCAAATTGACAAGCATTTGATCAGAATTCTTTAAAGTTCAAGCGAGGCAGCTCCCCTTTCCATTTCAAGTGAGGCAATGATCAAGATTAAGACAGTGCAAGCTCTTTCAATTTTCATTTTGCAGGAATTCCATGGAGATGTCTACAGAGAAGAAGGATCATAAGTTAGGTAGGTGTCTAAGGAATGAGCCTGAACGTTTAGATGTTCTCTTGAGGAACAGTGAAGCTGAAAAAGCTTTCAAACAGGTTGGCTGTTGAAGATTTTGTGAAAAAACGTCAAGGAGGCCACATGCAAGTCACCAAAGAGTTTGATTTCAATTTCACAAGATTAAATTCAAAGGTTGGAGTGCTTGAATTACCAATTTCTCTAGAGGTTATATCTGCAACCACTGAAATTCCAAGGGGATAGGAGATGTGGTTTAAAAACTTCAAGTTTGATATGACTCCTTGTAAGGAATTCTTGAATCCAGATTTCATTGATTCAGACTTAAACATGTCAGTTCCCAGGAGCTTTGTGAAGGATTCGTATGCTAATTTGCTTACCTGCATACAGAGATACTTTACCTATGAGGGGTGATATCATAAGGTTTATTCCTATCACTTCAAACTTTTGCTTCATTTCTCTGGAAAGATATCTCTGGACTTACCTTTCTATCTATTTCGTAGTCTAGGCAAAATGTGTGGCAAGGTTCAGTTGAAGAAGGAAGCTAGTGAAACCTCGTTGTTCCATCATGGCTTAGTCAAATTGATTGTTTAACATGAGCTCCAGAAAATAGATAAGGAGTGGTCTATTTTCTTGTTTATGTCTGGCTTCAGAACTGAAACTGGTCTCAGCCCTAAGTCTACGGGGATTTCTTCACCAGCAGTAAGTCATCGGGAGGAAATAAGATCAAGAAGATTTGTGAAATTGAAAGCCAAAAAGTAGGTGAAGGAGCCTATGATACCACTAGTAGTTCAAGATACCCCTCAATAGTCACAGAGAAAGAAGGTTCAGATCAGTAATGTAGTACAAGATCAGTTTATTGATAGAACTATCCAAAGAAGGGTAACAAGAAGTCAATTGGCCAAGGAAAAGGGGAAGACTGCAATTGCTGATAAAATCCTAGCTTTAAAGGGAAGTTTGAATTATCTCCTCTAGGCCATCGACATAGAAGAGTCTCCTCTGGTCAAAGCAGAGTTACTTGAAGCCAGCAAGAACAAAACCAAAAGAGTTAAACCTTCCAAAAAGCTTCAATTTGATAACCAAGTCTTAGAGTTTGTGTTCAAACCAAGAAGACCCATGACAAGGCATTCAAAAAGGATACAAGAGGCACAGCCAGAAGCAAGTGAGACATGGAAGGTAGCAGAATTACACGAAGGACCTGTTGTTCCATCAGAAACATCATCACAACTGCACAAAGATGACAAAGGTAAGGTAGGTATCACTCAGCAAGAGGAATGTAGTTTTGAAGAGGTAAAAAAGAAACGGAAGCTTACAAATCTTGAGATTGCCAAACTTAGAAAAACCTCAAGGAAACATGCAATGAAGGAAGCTAATTTAAAAAAATGTAGGCTCTATGGGAAGATAAAACAGTTTCAATACCCGAAGTGGTTAGCTGTCATGCTCAATATTTCACTTGGACGGTCCCTGCAATAAAATAGGCAAGATATATCAGAAAGGTCAATACAAAATTGAGAACTGGAATCTAAATGGTGAAAAGAAAGATTGAATATCTGATGATACAACTGAACCAGCCTGAAGGACATCCTTAGCTAAGAAGAACTACATAGCAAGTAATGTTAATCCTAAAATTTTGATGTGGATCACATTTTTGAACTTTACTTTGAAGAATGGTATCGGTTTATTCAGTTTTGAATAACACCATGGCATATGGAAAAGCCATTTCAAAAAGAAAGAAATCTCAAGGAAGTCAAATTTTGGCATAAAACTGTGTTTTTGAAATCACATAGTAGTTTCGTAGCGCGCTATGAAACTGTTGTAGGTGATACCTAATGCACAACAGTTTCGCAACGTGCTATGAAACTGTTGTACCTGCACATCATGATTTTGTGGGCTAATTTTGAGAAGAAAAAGGAACTCTTTTTGAAGATGGGCTGCTGCAAAGGATTACTTACAAGGTTTTAACATCAAGCAATGACAAAATAAGGAAAGGAAAGACATTTATGAACTCCAAACATTATGTTATGAAAATGGCCATTATTTCGTAACTAGAACTGTTCATGATGCTTCAAGCAACATTAAAGAAGTTTTTGTCTTACCACGTGTATAGGAGCAAGGTGTATAGCTCATGGAAAACAAGCTAATCCAATGCATTTTATGTAATTAAGAAGAACAAGAGGGATAACAAACTTCGAAGATCCTTTTTGGAGACAAAAGCAGAAAAATAGGAGCAACTTCCTAATATCTAGGGACAGTCAAAGAATAAGACATCAAGCGTCAGCAAGGAGTTTAAAGCCACCACCAAAGCTAAACTAAAGAAGGCCACTTGTTAGGGAATGGGTTTGTTTTGTAATCAATGCCACTACCAACATAATGAGGAGTTATACTCCTAATTGTTTTAGGTTTCTGGAACTGCTAGTTAACAGTCAGTTATATTAAATAGTTGGTTTTAAGTGTCAATACGTGTTAAATTAGGAAGCATTCGAATTCCCCTCATGTTGGAGGAAGGAATCTGTGTCATGTAATGAACTCTATATATGGGAGAAAATGTAACGCACCAGGGGTTGGAAAATTTTCAAAAGAACACTCATACTGTGTTATTGTGAAAGACTGTGTTTTTCATGTAATGTTTGATTGTCTTATGGTTGACCTCATTTCCTCACTTGCAGTGGTATGAATGCATGTTACTTAGAACTCATTGACAATGCTCTAACTTCCTTCATGTGTTTGTAGACTGTGTTCCCTACATATTGTTATCTGTTACTAATATATTGAACTCTTAATGCCCTAACTTCCATGTAAAGCTAATTTTGTTGTGATACTGAAACATTTTCTAACTCCATAAGCCCAATGGATGTTTATTGATTGTGTTCAACCAATTATATTTCTTCACTTATTTTTCATAAAGTTAGCCATCTAATCTTTAATTAAAATCTTTAACCTAGTGAGAGAGCCCTCTCAGGTTGAGGAGGCTAAGCCTCAGCCAAAAGTTGGTTTGAAATAGTTACTAAAGGTCTTCCACGTTAGTAGCCTATCAGGGTTTGGTTTTGTGATAACATGTTGGTGCGTCTGCCGAGAGTCTAAATATTATTCATTCCCGAAATCTAGAAGCTGAACTTCTGAAGGTAGCAAGAGCTCATATAACTGTTTGAGGCTGCAAAACTACCTTGGCGACTCCACACATCAAATAACAAATTGGAAGGTGACTCCACTACTAGAAGATCAATATCTTAATGAAGTTTCAAGATGAGTTCCATTTTAAGAATGAATTCCAGGTATGCTCCTATGAATCGGTCTCATATCCTTAGTTTTCCAAATCCTATGCCAAAGGTTGATTGGTTAGATGACCTTCCAATATTTAAAGATGAAAGGAAAGACAATCCTGCTCTTCATTTGGTTAGGTTCCATATGCATGTATGCAGTCTTAAGGTTCATTTCCCTGAAGATTTTCTCATGCAAATGTTTATGACCACTTTAGAAGGAAAAGCATGGTCTCGGTATAAAGGTTTGGAAAATGGGTCAATGTATTCGCTTGCTAATTTTCATGATGAATTCTATGAGATGTGTAAAGAATGTCATCCTTCCTTATTGCTGGTCAAAGATTGCTATAAACATTCTTTGAGTCTTATTCAATATTTGGAGGATTTTTATGATGATGATGAATTTATGGATGAAGAAATTTTAGAGGCTCTTCATAAAAATACATTTCAACAACTAGAAGAAAGGATAACATCCCATGACATGCAACACAGAAATCAGCAAGAGTATACCTATGAAAATCATATTACATCCTCCGAGATTGATGTAGAGATGCAGCAGACTTTTTAGTATTTGAATCATAATGAAGATGAAAATAATTGTAAACACCAAGAAGAAGTACTAAAAGATGGCTTTTATAACCCTCGGGTAGAGAAAAAGGTTTTTTTTTGTCATTCTTTGCAGTAGCTTACATCAATGAATGATCTTAATAATGAGGAAAATTACATTGTTTGTGGGAATCATTCAGAAAATCAATTGGATATAATATCAAAGGAATCATGTGTGGCTGAGAATTAGTTGTCTAAAGATATAGAATGTTATGATGATCATCAAAATAACCATGTCCTCTTTGATTGTATCGCTGATTACATGGAAAAGATTTGTTGTTCAGATTTCCAATTATATTTTTATCTTGAAGATTAGTTACATCTCATGCTGACTTGATTATTTCAGTATCACGTTTATTTTTGCTTCAAGCACAGCCAAGAGATTCAAGTGTCAGATCAGATTAATGACTGGTTTTATTGGAAGTCTCATGTTCCTTGAGCTACAAATGGAGGTTGCAGTTGATAGGGTAGGTAGGAATGTGCAAATAAGCTCAAGGTAGGTTGACTAAGAATTTTTCAGTAGATACATATTTCTTTCTTCTACAGTGATCATCAAGCTTAAGCCTGAGTTGAAGGCCCTACAATTTGAAGAAGATGCTTGTCAAATCAAATAAAAGTATTTCTATTTTACCAAAAAAATAGATAGCATTGGAGCTACGAGTTCTTAGTGTACCACAAGGGCACATTATCCCAAGTGGAGCCACTGTTATCCCTTAAGAAAAAATTCCTAAGTTTTGAACATCAGTTTGATTCGAAAGGATTGGTGTTAGTCTTGGTCTCGTCTTTCCATGGTTTGTTTTAGAGTCTAGGACCTAGAGGGAGTCTTGATGGCATTGTCAAATAGGGTCAACACTCTGGTTTTACCTATCACTGATCCCATATCACACCTAAATTTCCATGTGTCAAACTTGTGACAAGGTTTTCATGCGCTATGAAACTGCCTAGGAGTTTTCGTAGTGCAAAACCCAGAATTTGCACTGGCTACGCTACGAAATTGGGGAATCGTGTAGATTTGTGCAAAATCTCACCTAGTTGTCCAATCCAGCAGAATACTTTAATCTTACATCATCAATTGTCAGTCCATGCACCATGCCTCTCACATGCAACCACTCATTTTCATCATTAGATTCGTTAGGTGTCTTGGTACGCATGATTTTCAAATTTCAAAAAAAGTCCAAGTGTTTTTAGTTATGATCATGTTTTTTTCATGCATAGGAGGAAAATTGATAGGTGTTTGATTAGAATTCTTTAGAGTTCAAGTGAGGTAGCTCACCTTTCCATTTCAAGTGAGGTAGTGATCAAGATTAAGACAGTGCAAGCTCTTTCAATCTTCATTTTGCAGGAATTCCATAGAGATGTCTGTAGAGAAGGAGGATCATAGGTCAGGCATGTGTCTAATGAATGAGCCTGAAGATTTAGATGTTCTCTTGAGGAATAGTGAAGTTGAACAAGCTTTCAAACAAGTTGGTTGTTGGAGATTTTGTGAAAAAACTTCAAGGAGGTCACATGCAAGTCACCAAAGAGTTTGCTTTCAATTTCACAGGATTAAATTCGAAGGTTGGAGTGCTTGAATTACCAATTTATCCAAAGGTTATATCCACAGTCACTGAAATTCCAAAGGGATAGGAAATGTGGTTTAAAAACTTCAAGTTTGATATGACTCCTTGCAAGGAATTATTAAAGCCAGAGTTCATTGTTTTAGACTTAAACAAGTCAGTGCACAGGAGCTTTGTGAAGGATTCAGATGCTAATTTGCTTACCTGCATACATAGATACTTTACTTGTGAGGGGAGATATCATAAGTTGTATTCCTATCACTTCAAACTTCTGCTTCATTTCACTGGAAAGATATCTCTGGACTTGCTTTCTATTTGTTTCGTAGCCTAGGCAAAATGTGTGACAAGGTTCAGTTGAAGAAGGAAGCCTGTGAGACCTCATTGTTCCATCATGGCTTAGTCAAATTGATTGCTTTACATGAGCTCTAGAAAATAGATAGGGAGTGGTCCATTTTCTTGTTTATGTCTAGCTTCATAACTGAAACTAGTCTCAGCCCTAAGGCTACGGGGATTTCTTCACCATCATTAAGTCATCGGGAGGAAACAAGATCAAGAATATTTGTGAAATTAAAAGCTAGAAAGCAGGTTAAGGAGCCTATGAGACCACTAGTAGTTCAAGACACCCCTCAACAGTCACAGAGCAAGAAGGTTTAGATTAGTAAGGTAGTACAAGAGCATTCTGTTGATAAAATTGTCCAAAGAAGGGTAACAATAAGTCAATTGGCCAAAGGAAAAGGGAAAGACTACAATCGCTGATAAAAGCCCAGCTTCAAAGGGAAGTTTGAATTATCTCCTCCAAGCCATCGACATAGAAGAGTCTCCTCTAGTCCAAGCAGAGCTACTTGAAGCCAACAAGAACAAAACCAAAATAGTTAAACCTTCCAAAACACTTCAATTTGATGACCAGGTCTCAGAGTTTGTGTTCAAACCATGAAGACCTGTGACAAGGCATCCAAAAAGGATACAAGAGGCACAACCAGAAGCAAGTGAGATAGGGGAGGTAGCAGAATTACACGAAGGACTTGTGGTTCCATCAGAAACATCATCACAATTGCACAAAGATGACAGAGGTAAGGCAGTTATCACTCAGCAAGAGGAATTTAGTTTTGAAGAGGTAAAAAATAAACTGAAGCTTGCAAATATAGAGATTTCCAAACTTAGAAAAACCTCAAGGAAACATGCAATGAAGGAAGCTAATTTTAACAAAATAGAGGCTCTATGGGAAGATAAAACAGTGTCAATACCTGAAGTGGTTAGTTGTCATGCTCAATATTTCACTTGGACGGTCCCTACAATAAAAGAGGCAAGATATATCAAAAAGGTCAATATGAAATTGAGAACTGGAATCTGAATTGAAGATCTAAAGATACAACTAAACCAACCTCTAGGACATCCTCGGCTAAGAAGAACTACATAGCAAGTAAGGCTAATCCTAAAATTTTGATGTGGATCACATTTTTGAAGTTTACTTTGAAGAATGGTATCAGTTTATTCAATTTTGAACAACCCCATGGCATATGGAAAAGCCATTTCAAAAGAAAGAAATCTCAAGGAAGTCAAATTTTGGCATAAAACTGTGTTTTTGAAATCACAAGGCAGTTTCGTAGCGCGCTACGAAACTGCTATAGGTGATACCTAATGCACAACAGTTTCATAGCGTGCTACAAAACTGATGTAGCTACACATCATGATTTTGTGGGCCAATTTTGAGAAGAAAAAGGAACTCTTTTTGAAGATGGGATACTGCAAAGGATTACTTACAGGGTTTTAACATCAAGCAAGGGCAAAACAAGGAATGGAAAGACATTTATGAACTCCAAAATTTATGTTATGAAAATGGTCATTATTTCATAACTAGAACTGTTCATGATGCTTCAGGCAACATTAAAGAAGTTTTTGTCTTACCACCTGTATAGGAGCAAGGTTTACAACTCATGGAAAACAAGCTAATCCAATGCATTTTATGTAATTAAGAAGAACAAGAGGGATAACAAACTTTGAAGATCCTTTTTGGAGACCACAATAGAAAAACAGGAGCAACTTCCTAGTATCCAGGGACAGTCAAAGAATAAGACATCAAGGGTTAGCAAGGAGTTTAAAGCCACCACCAAAGCCAAACTGAAGAAGGCCACTTGTTAGGGAATGATTTTGTTTTGTAATCAATGCCACTACCAACATAATGAGGAGTTATACTCCTAATTATTTTAGGTCTCTAGAACTGCTAGTTAACAGTCAATTATATTAAATAGTTGGTTTTAAGTATCAATAGGTGTCAAATTAGGAAGAATTCGAATTCCCCTCATGTTGGAGGAAGGAATCTAAGTCATTTAATGAACTTTATATATGGGAGAAAATGTAATGCACCAGGGGTTGGAAATTTTTCAAAAGAACACCCATACTGTGTTATTGTGAAAGACTATGTTTTTTATGTAATACAGTGATTTGGCTTTATTACTTAGGATTCAGAAGAGAGATTTATGTTTGATTGTCTTATGGTTGTCCTCATTTCCTCACTTGCAGTGGTATGAATGAATGTTACTTAGAACTCATTGACAATGCTCTAACTTCCTTCATGTATTTGTAGACTGTGTTCCCTACATATTGTTATGTGTTACTGATATATTGAACTCTTGATGTCATGACTTCCATGTAAAGCTAATTTTGTTGCGATACAGAAACATTTTCTAACTCCATAAGCCCAATGGATGTTTATTGATTGTGTTCAACCAATTATATTTCTTCACTTATTTTTTATAGAGTTAGCCATCTAATCTTTAATTAAAATTTTTAACCTAGTGAGAGATCCCTCTCAGGTTGAGGAGGCTAAGCGTCAGCCAAAAGTTGGTTTGAAATAGTTACTCAAGGTCTTCCTGGTTAGCAGCCTATCAGGGTTTGGTTTTGTGATAACACCCGTGGTTGCACTAGCAGCCCAATGCGCAAAAGGAGTCCAGTTCATCTGCACAAACTATTTATGCGGTGAGTTCCTTGCAAACTATCATGAGGCATAGGAGTAGGGAAAAACATTTCACTACGCATGGCTCCTATTGTCGATAGTATTGGTGGCATGGGAGCTACCCAAAGATAGCCAATTCCCTTCGGTTGCGCTGGACCTTCTAGAGGCAGCGAAGTGCGCTTCGCTATGGGCGACCAAGAACGCACAACATATCATAGAAAGCAAGATTTTTTGGGTATTAATTGAGATGAATATCTAGATGGGGATCAATCGCAAGCTACAGTTTTCACCCATAATCTATGCCAGTTTACAGAGCTTTGCAGAGTTCAAAGTGGATTTCCACCATGTCTTTATCAAGGCATGGAAGGACCCCACGAAGACATGGCATAACCTCCCGTACTTGGTGACTGATGATGTAATTGTCACAATCCTTGAGTCTCGGCCGCCGAGGTGGCATGCTCTAGCTGGCTCCGTAGTGGAAATGGACAAGTCCGTGGCACAACACAAGAAGGAAGAGACAAAGCTTCGGGTCGCGCAACTGGTGGAGAAGCATAAAAAAGAGGAAACAGAGGCTAAGGCCAAAGCAACGTGTGACACTACGAAATTGACCAAACAACAGCAGAAAATAGGAGAAGAAGGGTGCGAGGGACAAACGTCACCTTCGCTCAAGATTGAACTAGAGACAGAGACAAAACAAGGTGGTGTGGACCCGCAAAGCACATCTGCACAACTCAAGCATCTGCAGCCATGAGAGCAGATAGTTCCACGAAAGAAAATAAAGGCATCGAAGACTTCTTTCAACTTAATCACCCTCACTGAGGGGGATTTGCATGACATTAGTGAAACAGTGAGGGTTGTCATTAAATAGGCTCTCCAACAATTTAAAGAATAACAACAGCTGGTATTGGGCACTCTTCGAATAGAACTATAAGAGTTGCAGGTCGCACGCCACAGGTTGGCATAGTTTCCACCAGCCTCATGATCGGCACTTCATCTACCAAGGAGATGTTGTGCATAAGGGTGACCAACACAATAGTGCTACCAGAGGGGGCACTTACTACAGAGAAGGAGGCCGACAGGCCCACGGTTAGCAGTTTGAAAGGGGTAGGCTTGAACATGGCTACGCTCCCTTAGTGGATGCTCTACCTCTTATAGGATGGAGTCACCGCAGAACTCCGGATCAGGGAGAGTCGCGCTCTATAGGTAATGAGCGAGCAACACATCAACATTGAGCAGTTGGGCCTGTAGCACAACAAAGCAGTAGAGTAGAATAAGCAGATAATGTAGTTTGTGGAGGAATCCTGCCAGATGGTCCTGGAGTTGGCCATTCAGGCAGAGGAACCAATTTAGGCGTACATCCGCAAATTGGCCACAGGGGTGCATGACGCTTGAGCAAAGATGGCTAGGGTTCAGCTGGAGCTGAACCTACAAACTGCAGAACTACAATTGAAGGCTCATCCTTCAACTCCACTGGAGGTCAAAGAACAACGTACCACCACTATTACAACAATAATTGCGGCAGTTGATATTGCAGTGGCAGACTACATGCATATTTTCAAACAATTATTCAAGGTCCTAACTACCCTGCAGGAGGACTCGAATGTAAAGTGCTTAGAGATAGAGGCGCGCAGGCTCCAATTGAGGTATGACAAAGTAAAAGGGACTGCGCAGACAATTTCCCTTACACAAAGGCTTGCATGGATGGAGGTGGCATAGGCGCTCAAGGAATAGGTGGATGCCGCTTGGCATAAAGAAGCAGTCTTAAAAGTGTGCCTACAACCATGGAAAGATGAGGCCTATACAATTTGTTGGGTAGTGGAGGCCCCGCGTAATGGTTTTGGGACTCAAAGTCCACAATTTTTGGAGAAAGTAGGGTAAAGACTCTGCGAAGTGTGCAGAGTGTGAATTGTAATGAGTCAAGTCAAAGGTTTTTCTGCCAGAAAATAATGAAAAATAATAGGAAGTGAGTTGGCCTGCCCATGGTCTACGAACCATGGAAATGTATAAATAGAGCAAGGCTCTAGGGCTAGAAGTCAGTTTTTTGAGAAGTCTTTGTCTTGGATCTTGGTGTTATGGTTTTGTGAAGATAGTATTATCGGTGTCTGTAAGTCTGAGTCAAGGGTGTTGGTAGATAGATAGAGGCTTTGCAACTATGTGCACAAAGGTCTGGTAGAGTCCGCAGCTATGTGCGCGGACCCCTACAGCTGAGTGCATAGGGTAGATCTAGTTGTATGGACAGAATATTTTAATAAAGATAAGTGGTTTCTGAAGTATCGTAGATCTATTGTGCTCTGGTTTATGCATTTGTTATATGAGTTTATATCTTTGTATTGCATGCACTGGGTTTTATTGTTAAATGTTTGCTTAAAGACTATAATAAGAAGAGCAGATCTATAATAATTTCATTAATAAGCAAGTACACCTGCGTGGATCTTCGTGGAAGCCTGATAATAGTCCAAAGTGGCACGAGGCCACAAAATGGTTCGCGACCCCTCCAGACCACATCAAGACATCCCAAGGGTGTGGAAACTTGGTTCCAATGCCCTCCCATACTACCTCAAGTGAAACCTCAGTCCGTGCTCTGCGGGCTGTTGCCGAATGGGCCGGTAGCTGCAAGATTTGTTTAGCTAATAACTCTTTCGAACCTAGGTCAGGGCCCATTAAGCCAACAAATGGTTCAATTGCTGGGACTGGGATCTGCCTAAGGGATGTCTGATGGTAGAATGCTAGAACCCTACAAAGAAAGCGCTTGAAGATTGGTTGGATCAGAAGCTTCACGAGTTCGTGGTACAAGAAAAAAAAAATCTATGGATATTTTAGGAAAGGTGGTTGGATCACTACATATACACAGAAATCTATGAGATCTTCTTCACATCATTTTCGATAGAACTGTATGAGTGGATCACGAGGCTAGCTGACAGTCAAGGAAGGTGCAAACTAGATCAGCCCATCGCATGGACTCCAAAGTTGGTACGTAGGCTGGAAACATCTGAAGGAAAAATCACACAGGCAATAGATCACTGGTTGGATCGAGTAATAGGAGGGTTTATAACCGAGTTTGCGATGTACACAACTGTGAGTTACAGCGAGGCATAAATGTGCTTTCTCCAAGGGCTGTGGGGTAAGTACATCAAATCATTGAATACTTGGATTAAAATGTTGTTATGTGAAAAATGGGTTATGCGCATCCATTTATGTCTGGGGTAACAAGGAGCGGAAGAGGCTACCGAGGGACCGAAGGATTAGAAAATAGTCCTCTGATTTCATTCTTGTAAGAAAGCGAGGAGGAGCTCATAGGGTTCTCTCCGAGAAGCGCAGTCCTATTGATAAAGCAGCACTTTCCACTAATACCACTACCATCCACGCCATCACCCACTTCACCTACATCCAACCCATCTTCACCTACCCCACCATGACCACCACCGAGGGTAGGGATGACAGTTGTGATCAAGTTGTCGGTTCCTAGAGGTGTAGGAAATGAGGAGCCACATCAGTTCTGGTTCATGGTAAAGGTTGTATGGGAAGCCCAAGGTGTAACAGATGAGAACATAAAAAAGGCTTCTCTGGTGAGCGCGTTGCAGGACTGTGCATTGATTTGGTATATAAAGTACTCTAGCAATCACCTAAATGCAAGTATAGTAGTGATTTAGGACGCGTTGAACAAAGAATTTAGCCAACCAAAATCAGAAACGCAGTTGATCATCGGGTTCAAGGAGATCGCCAATGATGCATGGTGAAACCCCGTGGGATCTGGATCAAAGGTTGAAAAGTAAAATCTGCGAGGCTAACATGACACTGACAGACGCATAGCATTGCGCATGGTTTGTGGCATCGTTGACACCACATCTGAGGACAACACTATCACAGCAAAAGATCTCAACCCAAGCTGAAGCATTGGAGATAGCAATGAGGTTGCATGAAACTCCAATATAGGATCTAGGGTTGGGAGTTCAGCAAATCCACAGGTAACTACAAAACCTATGCCTAGAATTGCAAAGTTTGAAACAAGATAAAGCAACCTGGTCAGAAGCGCACGTAGAGGTATGGTGCATAAAATGTAAAGGCTAGGGCCATGATAAGGGTCACTATCCGATATTCGCAAACTATCAAGCAGGAGGGGGACCAATGCCATTGTGACCAGAGGCACAAGTAGGGCCGAATGTGGTGCCCTCACTCTAGTGTGCAATCTATCAAGTGGGATAAAAGCACAACACAGACAACTGTAATCTATTGCCGAAACTAATACAACCCCCTCAACAACTATTTTGCAATTTTTGTAGATTGATGGGCCATGATGAATGCAATTGCCAAAGTTATGAGTTTCTGATGGAACAGACACCTGCTTATAGGATGAAGACTAAGGCACGAGGTCAAGATCCAGTTGTAGCGATAGTACGGGGTAGGTTTTAGGGATGCGGACTAGGACAAGGAGGAATGGGACTTGGACGAGGCCGGGGACAATTAATTTGCTACAATTGTGGAGGACCTAGGCACTATGCACAGGATTGCACAAACCTGACCAGCCCATGTTTCCTGTATTGTTACCAATTCAATCATGACGCAGTAGATTGCCCCACACTAATTGCACCAATGCAGGAAAAAGGGGTGCTCCAGGCTACTCCCACTTAGAACGTCCAGATGATGAAGCCGGAACAGCACGAGGAGGATCCTAATGTGAACATGATGCTCAAAATTGGTGTGACTATAGGAGAAGATAAGGGGAAGCAACCTAAGGAGGATGCATGGGTTCACAAGGCCCCTACAAAGCAACCCAAATTGATTTGGAACGTGCGAAGGAAACATTTATCGAAGCCAAGAAGAGCTTTGTGGAGCCTTCTACTTCGGGTAGCAAGGATCAGACTGAGCCGGAGTTGGATACTTCTATGTTAACTACCTTTTCGGAGACATGCATGAAGCTACTATGGGACACTAGGGTAGTGAAGGGATTGCAAGAATTGATAACTAGATGCATAGGATCTGGCGAACCGCTCATGATCAGGAAGCTAGGCAAGCATGCTTTATGCATAGGGCGGGAGATGCGGTTGACTGCCCAGATTGGCGACTGTGAGATGGATCAAGTCGTTCTGGACTTGGGGTCATATGCAAATGTCCTACCTAAACAGACATGGGAACGCATGGGTAGGCCCACATTACAATGGTATCCTATTCAATTACATATGGCGAACCAGCAAAAGGTCTTTCCCATGGGGAGACTACAAGGAGTCACAGTAGATATAGAAGGCGCGAGCACACAAACAGACTTTGAGGTAATAGAAATTGTGTATGACAGTAACCCTTACCAAACCCTATTAGGGATAGACTGGGCCACGGACATGAATGGAGTCATTAATCTCAAAGATCGAAAGATGATATTTGAGAAAAGGTCTTTGCGCGTAGTCATTCCGCTAGATTCCGCTGAAGGGGCGTGCTACACAGAACCCGTATGCGACAAGGAGAGTGATGAGGACTTGGATCATATCTACCAGATCACAGCTCAAGATCACGATTAGGTGAATCCAATAGAGGATGGGAGAATCTCATGGGAATGCAACAGTTCCTGTACATCAGACTTAGATGAAGAGATTGAGCGATGGAAAAACCAATTGCATGAGGTAACAATGCTAAATTATAATATGATGACTAGATCACTATGCCATGTAACAATAGAAGCAAGGGAGAAACCAATCAATGAGGGTGCATTGAAAGCAGAGGAACCAGTAGACCACTGTGAATCGGTGAGTTTGGAAGAAAAGCAGGGTGCACAAACGGGGTCACCAAGTGCAACAACTACACAAGGGTGGAGTATACACCAAAAGACTAGGGGAAAGTGGTGCAACTCTAGGAGGCAGGCACGCGGTCGGATTGGAGGACAAAAGGGGTGGAGCATCCATTAACAACATAGGGTGCAGGGGTATGGTGTGCTAATGCCTAACTGCATATGAAGCAAAAATCCAAATTCACCGCAACAATGTAGCTCGCCAGCTGTCCACGACAAAACCAACAAGAAAGAAGGAGGGCACACGAATAGCATAAGACGATCCACTAGGACTCTGCAGATACCAGAGAGTCAAAGGACCTATCATAGGAGGGAGGTGAAGGTGCCCTTCTTAATAGTAAGACAAGAGGGAACCCAGAATGGGCGCCATAGCATTAGGCCGTGTGAACTCAATGAAATACGGGCACAACATAGAAGGAAAAGCGCGATGTTAGGGAAAGGAATCAGCAAAATAAAACAGGGCATCACACAAGCGGGCCATGTGAAGTTACACATAAGGAAACCCAGTCTGGCCAGGTCTACCGGGCAATAAGACGAGTTGCGACCATGTTATCATGGCTGCGACCACACCATCATAGGAGTGTAACCCATACAGCAACATCTACAGAACTAATAGATACGAAGTCACTCAAATGGTGTCCATATCCTGGGCTAGCAGGGATGTTGGTACATCGCACTAGGGGTGTGACCACCTAACTAGCTATAGAAAGCATAGTCTCAGAAACCCCCACAGTTGAAAGAAGGCACGGGACTCTAAACAATTTTGTGGAAGGTCAGCGAGGAAAGAAGGTTCCATGCAGGGCCAGTCAGATAGCACGATTGTGGCTGTGCCAAAAGGGCCACGCTATGGAAAGCTTGGCAGGTGACCATTAACACCATTATTCCTGACAAGAAGTCCCAGCTATGGTAGAGAGGAGTGGGCGGTAGGTCATTTAGACAGAAGTTCCGAGATAGATATGAAAAGATCTGCTGCCTAGAAGATATCAATGAACTAGAAGTGGAGGGAAGGGATATATTCAAATATACACGCTTTTATAACACCCTCTAGACAACACTAGGAAATGTGAGATATGAACCAGTGATGACCAGCATACACCTTGCTACCAGGAATCCCATGAGTACCATGGCAAGAACCTGAGCACGGTTCACAGAAGAGCTGCATCCAACCTAGGAGGAGCCAGATGAAGTGGCTACGACCCCTGAGGTTCCAAAGTCCCCATGCACACCAAGACCTCAGAAAAACAAGCAGACGATGGGGCCAGTCAGGGTATCACCGAGATTCAGTAAAAGGTCAGTAGTTGAGAAGGGCAAAGCAATCACCACTGAACCCGACGAGGACGATGAGGATTTGCAAGCCCTGATCGCTCAGATTGAAGCATAGGATGGGGATGAAGAAGATGTGTTCCAAATACCTTCATTACCCCCATATGTCTCCCCATGGAATGGCATGGCCAAGATACCAAAAGACCTGGATGCTGCAAAGATTATGCTACTGACCGCGCTTCTTCTAGATGAGATAAGGTTTGATATGTTGCCGCTAGGCTGAGTACCGAGTATCAAGTTCGAATATTGGGATCTAGCGGACATCGACTAGTTCCCCCAATTGACTGTAGACAAATTACTACTGCAGAAATGGTTACTGGATGTGGAAATGGAAGGCTTACTTAATCTGAGATCGATACCCCACTATCACCGCATGACCATCACCATTTTTGTGATCCGACAGTTACATTGTCTGGTACATGATGGGTATCTCTAGTTGGAAGAACTGATTCCGATCATAGTGGATTTAGTACACCAGATTACTCACCTGCTGATTAAAGGGAACGACCCCACAGCCATAGCTAGAACAAGTAGCGATGTGGGTCTGGTAGAGATAATGAAGGCTAAATATAAGCTAGAAAAAGGAAAGCATGGGTATGTTATAGTGAGCATCAATGACCAAGGGGTGTGAGTCACCACCCAACTACTAGCCAGTGAACTCATGAGGAAATGCCGCGCAGATGAGGTGTCAGTCCCTGTTATTGCACTTGCAGAGCAGTGTGAAGAAGGAGTCCAGTTCAACTAGGCGCAGTTCTTATGTGATGAATTTCTGACAACTTGTAAGGAAGCACAGGACAAATGTAAGACTTTCCATTATGCATGGTTTCTAGTATCAATCCTTCTGGTTGCAAGAGAATTGCCACAGGGTAGCCAGTTTCCCAGCATTGAGCACAACCTACCTGAAATAGTGCGGTTTACCTCACACTGGGCTACAAAGGATGCCACGAGGGTCTAGGAGATCAAGGTATTTTGGATATTCATGGAAGCAAGTATTTGGACATAGATCGCTCGCAGACCATGGATGTCCGCAATAGTCTACAACAATTTGCAAAGCATGGCCGAGTTCAAAGCAGACATGCACAACCTATATATCTGGGCGCAAAAGGATCCAAAGCAAATATGGGTCATGCTTCCATTCATTGCAACAAACGATGCCATTTACAAAGTACTAGCAGCATGGCCTCTGGAATGGGGCACCTCGGATAGGGCCGCATTAGAAAGGATGGCAGCACAACATCGAAATAAGGAAATCCAGCAGCGACTCACTAAGCTAGCAGAAAGGACACGTCAGGGACAAAAATCTACTTTACTACAGGAGGCGACCCAGCAAGTAATTACTGAAGAAACCATGGAGGATCAAGAAATGTCCTCGGAACTAGACAGGCAGAAGGAATCAGAGAAATAAGAACGCACTGAATTTACCACAAAATCACCCCAAGGCAAAAGGCAGCACAATAAGGGATCGCCACATGCACGCAAGAAGTCCAAAACAACTAAGATGTTGGAAAAATAATTTCTTGACAACAGCGAACCAGTGCTCAATGTTGTTATCGATGCACTGGAGGAGCTAATGATAAATCAGACCACTGCGTTGGTGGAGCTCAGAGCCGCAACTGAGAAGATGATACAGCCGCAGTCGAGAAGATGGTGCGTAGTCACACAATGAACACTTTGGTGTTTCCAGAAGGTGTTATCTTAACAGAAGCTAAGGGGGACATGCGAAGATGAGGGTTGAATATGACCGCTCTACCTCAAGAAACCTTCTACCAACTGCAAGATGGAGTAACCGTTGAGCTGCGTGCTAGGGAAGGCTGCGCACTCCAAGTCTTAATGGAGCATAAGGCAAGTCTGGAGCAAGTCAGCCTACAGCATGATGACTTGGTCGTTCAACACTAGGAATTGGCACAGGGTATGGCAGTGGCCTGCAGCAAGGTACCAGAGTTGGTTGTCCCAACAGAACTTCCAATAACAGACAAGATCCATTACATGGCTGCCAGATTCTGTACGGCCCAAGAGGAGGCTGTGAAATCTTAGTGGGAATTGAGTTTGAAAATTGTGGAGCTAACATTGAAGACACACCCACCCACATCCCCAGAAGTTCGCGAGTAGTGTCGTAAAAAAATTCAAGGAGGGTTGGAAATCATAACATGCGCGGTCCAAGATTGCTTGGGATTGTTGGACCAGTGACTACTTATGCTCATATCCCTACAAGATGACCCAACATTATAGCGGGTAGAAACAGAAGCACGGGAGTTACAATAGGCATATGACAAAGTTCGAGGGACTGTACAAATGGTTACCATCACACCATGACTGACCAAAATGAGGGAGGCCTAGGCTCTTAAGGCACAGGTTGACGCAGCTTGGCAGAAGAAAGAACTACTTAAAGAATGCATCCAGCATTGGCTTGATGAAGCATTCGTTGTCTCTTCCAACATCGAAGGACAGTTAGCACACATGCAGGTAGCATTTGAACCCAGGAAAGCAACAAAATCAGATACTGATACATTGGTGGTTTGTGTGGAACAAGTAAAGTAGATGGCGGATGATTTTGTTGCGAGGGTAAGTGAAGCACAAAAGTTGTTGAATGACCTTCGCACAAAGATTGCCACACTAGCCAAGTGACTCGAGACGAGTCATGTTGATTGTGTTAGGGGCCTGTTGGGTAGTAGAGGCCTCGCGTATCAGTTTTGGGACTCAAAGTCCACAATTTTGGGAGAAAGTATGGTAAAGACTCCGCGAAGTGGGCAGAGCGAAAATTGTAACGAGCCTAGTCAAAGGGTTGTTTGCCCGAAAATAATGAAAAATAATAGGAAGTGAGTTGGCCTGACCATGGTTCGTAGACCATGGGAATGTATAAATAGAGCAAGGCTCTAGGGCTAGAAGTCAGTTTTTTTAGAAGTATTTGTCTTGGATCCTGGTGTTATGGTTTTTTGAAGACAGTATTATCTGTGTCTGTAAGTCTGAATCAAGGGTGTTGGTAGATAGATAGAGGCTCTGCAGCTGTGTGCATAGAGGCTTGGTAGAGTCTGCAGCTATGTGTGTGGACCCCTACAGCTGAGTGCGCAGGGCAGATTTGGTTGTATGGACAGAAGATTTTAATGAAGATAAGTGGTTTCTGAAGTATCGCAGATCATTTGTGCTCTGGTTTATGCATCTATTATATGAGTTTATATATTTGTATTTTGTGCACTGGGTTTTATTGTTAAATGTTTGCTTAAAGACTATAACAAGAAGATCAAATCTATAATAATTTCATTAATAAGCAGTACACTTGCGTGGATCTTTGTGGAAGCCCAAAAATAGTCCAGAGTGGCGTGAGGCCATAGAACGATTCGCGACCCCTCCAGACCACATCAAGACATCCCAAGGGTGTGGAAACCTGGTTCCAGCACCCTCCCCTGCTGCCTCAGGTGAGACCTCAGTTCGCGCTCCGCGGGCTTTTGCTGAAAGGGCCGGTAGCTATGGGATTTGTTTGGCTAATAACTCTTCTGAAACCGGGTCAGGGCCCAATGATCCAACACAATTATAGCCTCCATTGAAGGAAAGCTCGTGAAAATGCAGAGAGCTCAACATAATATTCAAAGTAGTAGTTCAACAACAGTCACCGAACAACGTGTGGAAGAAGTCCAGCAGGCGGCCGCTCAATGTGCTCCCAAAGTTGTGGTGATCCAAACAGAGTTGGGAGGTCTTCACGCTAAGATCTCCGCATTGCAGTGTGACTCGAGGGTGAGTCATGATGTTTGTGTTGGGGGAATGTTGGGCGCGGGATCCCCCAGGGGTAGTTTTGGGGCTAAGAGCCCATATTTTGGTTCAATTTTGTAATCCAAGTGTAAGGACTCCACATTTTGTGGTTGCGGAGCATGTAGATGTTAAAGAGTCATAGGGTTGTCCGCCCTTATTTTGATAATGTAATGTTAGTTGTAAAAGATCTAGGACCCTACGTTTGTATAAATAGAGCGAAGCTCTAAGTAGTTTGAAGACAAGAAGAACTAATCAATGATGATGTATGAGAGATAGCTTTGAAGTAGAAGTCTAAGTTTTAGGTTGTAGCGTAGGAAGAGGCTCTGTAGCTAAGTGCGCAGAGGCCTAGAAGTCTGTAGTTGAGAGCACAGACCCCTGCAGTTGAGTGCACAAGGTGATTCGAGACTGTAATTGTCTGGAATTATCAATAAAGAGAAGTATTCTATAATTTTTGGGTCTTTATTTCTTGTTTGTGCATCTGATATATTGGGTAAGAATTTCACTTCTAATGTTTATATGAATCATGAATATATGTAAATGTGCTGGCTAAGTGAACGCAAGTAAGAAATGTTGTTTACGCGAAGCTAACTAAGATCTATTAATAAGATAAGTAAGATACTTAGCGCAGTTTGGGAGATATCGCAGTTCGCTTCCCTAGTAACGCGAAAGGACTTCAGCCCCTAGTTAGGGCTGCACGAAACCGATTATAACATTTTGTGAAGGTATTGAAGGGTAGAGCAGAGGGATATGCAACTTGCGTGAAGGGAGGTATAGTTGGAATAAACTGACATCACAACCATCTCAAGGGTGTGGAAACTTGGTTCTAGCATCCCCCCATATTGCTTCGGGTGAGACTTCAATCCGCGCTCCACAAGTTGATGCCGAAAGGGCCAGTAGTGTAGGGATTTGTTTGGCTAACTAACGTTGAACCTGGGTCAAGCCCTCACAAGCCAACAATATGTTTTGCATTTTTATCTGTACGCAAGTGATAATATTTGTTTACATGAAGGACACATTAATGCATATTGAAGTTATTAGACACTTAAGCTAATATGGGTAAATACAGAAGTAAGAATAATTACAAAAGTGCATAAGTGGTTGATTCACCTGGTTAGGATCTGCGAATGACAGTCATAGACCTTCATGAAGGTTTAGAGGTTGATTAAGAAAAGTATATCGATAAGCCCTAAAAGGCTTATCGATTTGTGTGAACGCAGAGTTAGGGCACAAAATGACATCACTACCATCTCTGGGTGTGGAAACTTGGTTCTAGCATCCCCCCATACTGCTTTGGGTGAGACTTCAGTCCACGCTCTGCGGATTGATACCGAAAGGACCAGTAGAGTAGGGACTTGTTTGGCTAAATTAACGCTGAACCTGGGTCAAGGCCCAGTAAGCCAACAAAAGGTAGCATAAGGTTGGAAAAGGATGTGGAAGACCTTGCCAAACTAAAAAATATTCAAGAACCCATCTTGAATAAGGGGAAGAATGTGGGCTAATGATCTCAAGAAACACTATGATTTTTTCCATGCACAAACAATTTTGGAAAAATGAGTGAAAATGGAATGAATGTTTCAATGGAGGGGATATGAATGAAATGGATCTTCAAGCCAACAGAGTTCACTTGCAAAGAGGAAAGTTATGTTTTTTTTTTTCTTGAAAGATTATTAAACAATCATGAAAAGAACTACTACATTTTTGTGCTTGTCCTTGTAGAACTTACAACCAAGATTCTTAATAGAAAGAACTGAGGAATGCACAAGAGAGAGGCCACCTGAGCCATGACTGGGGCACAATGAGATCACTAAGTTTCTTTGAGGATGAGCAACACTTTCAGCAGGGAGTATGATGGGCCTCTAAATTAGACATAAATTAAGGCTCATCTGACCATCCTTCAACACATTAAACCTGTCTTTTTGCATTTGATAATGTATTTTGAACTTTAATATGTTCATTAAGAAGGTTTATGGATAATTTCATATTTGTGCCTAATATTATTTATTTTTGTGGAATATTGTGAGAATATTGAACAGATTGTGAAGATTTGGAGGAGGATATAATTTTGGGACTTGTTCCCTACAACAGGAGGATCAATATTAAATAATAAATCAACAATATATTCTGGAATTATGGCATAGAATGTGGAACTCCAACGATTGAGAAAATCTAGGAATGTGTTCCATGCCATTTAATGTAGATTCCTAGTATTGGGAACCATATCCACTAATCAAGGGATTTTGGTAAGCTTCCTCCTTTCACGGGGAATGATTCCTAATAATTTTTTACAAGTACCAAATCGAATTTTCCTCTAGGAGTGGATTTTATTTAGTCTTCTTGTGGAGAGAACTCGTATTTTTGCAACTCCACTTTCATTTTCTTGCAGGGATGTAATTGCATTGATGGAAATAATGAAGATTGGTGTCACGTTCAACTTCTAAACCTTTGTATCCTTCATAGGACTATGATTTTCCTTATGCTTGGCCATCCCAGGAGCCTCATAGCCCTTTTTTATCATTTACTTTTCTTCTTTTCACTTCTCGTTGACATGCATCTCTTGTTCTTGTCTTTTTCCTATTTCTGCATTTAGTATTAATGATTTCTTGTTGTATAATTGGGTTAAATGGTTGAAGTAAGTTATTTTACAAGATCAAAGGAATAATTTCATCATTGTAACAGATTTGGAAGGTCATAAGAATCATTTGGTCGCTTGGATTAGTTTGCTTATTCTCAAATCCAGATTTCTGGAAGTCCTTTGTGGCAAATAACAGTAAATTTATGCTATTTTTTAGAGCATGCTAACGAGCTTCAATCGAGTTGATTACACTTGCATTAGATCACAAAATGATTCTAGTTAATAACAATAATTACCCCATTTCATTTTCATTTTATTAGGTTAGGCATTTGATAGATTTACTAGCTCACGAGTTCTCGAATTTCTAGATTTTAGATTAGTAATTTTATGCCATTTTTAGCGTGGGTTAACAGAGGTATTTTTGAGTGATTCCACTTGGAATGGAGACCTAATATATCCTATTCATTGAAAAAATTTGTCCCATACAATTTGGATTTGATTTGGTTGGTCATTCGGTGAATTATAACTCCCTATAGAAAATTTGTTGTTTCTTGTAGTAAACTACAAGAAACCCTGTAGCAGCCTTCTAGCATATATATACTTGTCCAAATTCACTAAATAATATTTCTTATGATCCCTTAGGGTTGAATCGAGATCCCTAGTCTCTAAATCAATTATTAGGGAATACTAAAGACCACTTACGACATTCCACTTTCCCCGTGCAAAACATTTCAACGATTTGGATTAATGGACAAATTTATGAATTGGATAATACAATGATGATTTTCGTGGTTGCCACATCCAATGAAATATATTAATGGATCTAAACTCTTTGAAATGTAATGGTTTACATTTATTTCATGATCTTTAATTTATGCAATTAGAATAAGTTTATTTCCTTGTACTTTCTTTCTTGCAATAGGTTAAGGTTTCCATTTCAAGCATTTCATTTTATGCAATTAGTTTAGGATTTGAATTTAGTACGTGCACTCCATTACATCATGAAAAAAAAGGAAGGAAACATTGTATGCTGCACATATAGTGTCAATACCTCTTAAGTTTGTATGAACCTCGGGTTGATAATTAACGTTGGTAGCCTTTGTAGCATTCTTGTTGCAATACCGAGGCTCATCACCTGGTTGGTACCTAGCTTGCCACCTTGGTTTCTTGCACCCATGTTGGTGCCTGACATGGTGGCAATACGGGGTTGAGAAGATGTGGAATCAAAGGAATAACTTGAAGAATCAGTAGAATCATAATGATGACTTGATGGAGGACTAGGAGGATGTACTCTAACTCGACAGGGAGGAGTAATATGTTTTAACAAGAACTGAGGGAAAATACCTTGAATTCTATACGAAAAATGCCTAAGGGGCACAATGATGTCAATATAATGATGAATCTAAGGACCAAACGAGATGATAGGAATAAAAGAGCAGCAAAAAACAAGAAAACATCTAGTGCAATGGTGCTACTTTAATACAAGAAAACATGTCCTATCAAAGAAAAATACCTATAGCCTATAGGTGTTCTAAATCCTCAAACAAACCTAAATCTACTATTTCAAATGGCCTTCCAAAGAACTTCTCACTTGACAGAATCTCATCCCTGCAAGTAGAGTTGTCAAGAGAAAGGTAGGGTAGAGAACCAAATGCTTCCAACAACTAGTCCTATAAGGCGCTCTCCTAAGATTGGTCACTACGGTTACCTTTGTCCCACAAGGGTGGTCAATTCTTGAGCTTCTTGGTTGATCTGTAGTTGAATGTTAGTTCTTTTTTGCTAATTTCAACTTCCTATTTAAAACCAAATGCTTGTCAATTACTTCATGTGCATAGGCTCCCTTATGGTGTTTGTGAACAAAAACAAGTAAATTTTATCAAGTTTTATGTTAAGTTCATGAGAATATTAATATGAAAGTAAAGTGTTAAACAAAAACAAGCAATCGAACAACAAACCATCAAGGAAAACACTTAACACAGTGTTTTGATAAAGGAGTTCACCCCTATTGGGCTACATCTCCTTCGTGCAGCTACCATGCCTTGAGCCTTTGTATTTTATCAAAAGGGAAAAAGGTACATTTTACAATGCTCTATAGCTCTTAAAAAATACTTCAATGGACTCAAAGCATCCAAAAATCCCAAAGATGACTCTCCAAACTCTGCAAATGGACTACAGTTGTTTTGGGCTTGACCTCCTCTCCTGGTGGCCCTGGGCTTCCATAAACTTAAACGTGGAAAAATCACATATAGAAGTGCCTAATTGCCTCTAAAACCTATTCCATTGTGTTCAAAGCCTCTCAATCATCTAGAAACACCTTTTTTTATCCTCATTTGGTTGAAGTTTGCCCAAGTTATGGGAGAAATAGTTTTCCCTATAAAACCTCCTCCAAAACTGGAGAAACTCCAATTAAGGCCGCTAATTATGGAGGCCTAAAAATGGTGTAATCCACAAAAAATCCTACCAACCATAATCCTAGATTATTTAAGGATAATTCTGGGTTAATTAACCATAAACACGCTTAAGCACTAATCCCACAATTAACACAAATTAGGATTAATTAGGATAATCATGCATTTTATGTTGGCACTAATCCACTCTTAAGTGTTAAGCGTTGGCTAGGCACGCTCCTAGTCTTGGTGAATGGTTGTATGGCTGCATTTTGTTGGGGGAATGGGATAAGCATTGGCCCCCTTCCTCCATACCCCTAGCACTTAACCTTTAACAATGAGCTCATTCCACCATATGTCAAGAACTAATGGAATGGTGTATTGGTAAGGTGCAAGGCTAGTGGAGGGGAGGTCGTGAGGTCGAACCCTGGTGCCTCCAAAAAAATTTTGACCAAAGGTTCATTTGACCATTTACCTATGGGAGGGACAAGTGGTGGCCTCCGTGCTTACTACATGTCACCTTCTCATTAGTTCTCCACAAACCAATTGACAGGCGCCACATCATTGAGATGCAAACCAATGAAACAGTGACACCTGGCGACCCCAGATTGGGTGTTGACCCTATTGACCTATACAGTCACCTACCCTATTATCTTCCACGTTAGTAGTATGAACTTCTAACTAGGTAGTACCTGTAAAAAAAAAAAAATGTTTGGTGAAACAATCATCGGGCTTTAACTTCCTCATACAAACTTTATTTTGAGTGAAACAAGTTTGATTAGGATCGTATCACCAATACGGATGCATTCATTCAGGTTTTGATCAATTTTGAACACTTTGAGTTTTGAGAAAAATTTTGTCCCTAATCCAGATTCTGATCATTAGTGATTATCCAACACAGAATATTCCTTGCTACGGGTTGGGTAGCCCCAAGGAGAACCGCTCACATCATGACCTACCCTATCCTCCTCTGAATCAAGTTTCTAACACACTCTAGCTTTGGATCTTGGGATGGTGAAGGATTTTAAGGTCCCTAATATGTCAACTTCTATGCCTCAATGAAAGCAATTGAAAGGTGTTATTGGAAGCATATCCCATTGATCCTACACCTAAAATACAAAGATTGTTTGGCCCTGGTGCCCAAGTGGGCTTAATCTATGTAGGTTGAATTATTAAGGTGTAGTGTTTCAAGTCTTGGCTTGGCAATGTTAACCAAGCTCACGTTTGCTTAGGGTGTGTGTGTGTGAAAATAATGTGTCAAGTGGATGAGTTAATTGAGCATGTTTTATGATGCCATGTGCTGCTAAGAATAAAGTTTTGAAATACTATAAATAATGTTGAAAGTGACAGAAAAATAAATAGCCTATCAAGCACACAAAACCCCACCCAAAATGGCTATCAAATAGCTAAGAAAGAGATGGAAAAAAAGATACTCAAAGACACATAAAATGTTTAAAATACCGATTTTAAAGGGAATTGATATCTAGAGGCACTAATCTATAAATGGTGCAGACAAACAACAAAAATCATAGGTGAAAAATGCTGCAAAGGATAGGTGTGAAGCTCTAAAACCTAGGATGCTCAAGGGGATCCTAAGCGACAAAAGGAAAAACCCAAACTTTATAGGTAGAAAAGGTAAAATAAACCTATCCAAAATTGTTGAAAAATAATGGATCAGACTCTAAAAATCAATAGTTGAAAATGTTGAAAGTCTATAGTCCTACTCAGCTAATCTCTTCCTAAAAATGTGGAGGTGTCATCTAAACCGTAGAGGGATTTTTCCTTCCTCAAAGATAAAAAATAAGAGAATCTAGGGCTAGGGGATATTGAAAACATAGATACAATACCCTTCCCAGTATACAACACAACACTCTCAGCAAATCTAAAAAAATTTGAAGAAAAAAAATCTGGAAAATTTCCAAAAAATAGGCATTGACCTGGAACAGTGGAAAATGCAGTTTTTGGGCCAAAAGGTGTGCTTTGGAACACATGTATGGGGTTGAAAAGTGTGTTTTTCTCCTGGGTCTCTTAGTCGGCAGATCTCACACATAATTTTTCATCCCTTTCTTGGCTGGTATCTGTGACCTACAGAAAAAACAAGAAACCCACAAGAATCTAAAAAGTTTGACAAAAAGGGAAATAATACTATAAATAGAAATTGAGAGGCTAAAAATAGTTATAGAAAACCCTAAAATTTACTAAAACTTCAGTCACCCAAGAGCGATGTTATTACACCAGTGGATTCACCATTTATTAGTGTGAGATTTCTTGGAAGGTGTACCAAAAACACTTCACTTAAGTCACTAGGTGACAAGTGACCCTAACAACAATTTGTGGTTTCTTATGCTTCATATCTATAACAAAACATGGAAAAACCTGCAATAAAAATAACACATGTGATCCAATGCAACAAACAACTATATATATATATATATATATATATATATATATATATATATATATATATTATATATATATATATATATATCCATTGCAATAACCCAAATGGAAGGACTTTAAAATGAATAAATCTTTTATTGATCAAACCTGGTGAAGGAGATCTAACAAAATGGTTGGCAAATCCACTGCCGTGGGATGGGTCCTATAATGTCCTTGATGCTTTAGTAATTGATTCTCTCTCTCAATGTGTGGAAAACCCATAATAATGTGAAGAACTTAAATGGGAGCTCAAAAGAAAAGAGACAATAATGGTGATGATGATAATGATCATGGTGATGAATGAGTGGAAAACCCTCCTATCTATAACAAAGTATTGAGTTAATCTCGAAAATGGAGAATACTAAAATAATATTGTTCAAATCAAGATCTAACCGTTATGAATACTTTATTATATTGTTTGGAGAGGGAAAAGATATTCAAAATGGTCAAATATCTTTATTTAGAAATAATTAACAAATAAAATGATTTATTAATTATTTCACGAGGATTAAGAATGGTGTGAAATTGAAATAATTATTAAATAGTGATTTAAAAATTATTCCAATAATATAAATAAGGAATAATAAATAAATAGTGAATTATTTAATTATTCCTAGGGGATTTACTCAAATGTGACAAGGAATAATTATTTAAACAATGATTTAAGAATT
Source organism: Pinus taeda (assembly GCA_000404065.3). NCBI lineage: Eukaryota > Viridiplantae > Streptophyta > Pinopsida > Pinales > Pinaceae > Pinus > Pinus taeda. The sequence continues at coordinate 14,296 of APFE030553641.1, read as the reverse complement.
ATTCGTAAAGAAAATGAAATAAATAATGATTTATCTAATTATTCTCATGGGGATTTTTAATTTTAGTCAGAAAATAATTTAATAAAAATGGTTCACTAAATTATTTCCCATGGTGAAAGTGATTTTACTGTGGTAAACTTAATCCTAAATGGTGTATTTTGATCTGCCTAGTTAGAAATGGCTAGGTGATCATTTTTGGTGATAAAAATATGTACCATTTGGTGTGGAAAACTAATATGTCATGTCATGCAATGCCTTCTTCACTTGGTCAGTAATGCAAAGAGGATCAATCTCATATATCACCTAGAAAAGAATTGCAAAGAGATGCTCTACTAACTTAGTCATATACTCTTTTGAAATTTATTGCTAACAACACCCTGCAATGAAAGTAGACTAGAAGCTTGTCATTTGGAGTCCAATTCCAGTTCATCCCTGGGAATTCATGCCGTGAACAGATCCCATCCAGTAGATAAGCTAGCATGTAAAACTCAAGTGCTTGATTTGCTTGCAATGTTGCTTTGGCTTTTCAAATATGTCATTGCGGTTCAAATGAAATGATATCTTCCCAATTGAAGATTCTACCTCGTGAAATAACCAAGTTGAGCATGTATATCCAATTCTATTAAAGACTACCACATGTTTCCGCCCATGCAGCCTCCAATTCATAGCAATAAGGTACTGATACACCTTCCTGAAAATTCTATTTGGGTAAACTGCACCCAGTCAGTGTCGATATTTGGCAGGCTCTTATCACTAGGACTTGATGATTTCACTCGTGTTGAGATTACCCCATCTAGTGTAGAACATAGTGTTGACATATTCTTTGGGTATCAATAACTTATAATAAGTATGTATTCCCTATGCATAGTAGGTATCAAGGCCACTAATTTTTTCACTATGAAGCACCAAATTTGTATCATCCATATCAGATAGGATCCGCCAATAACCTCTCCACAAGGCATCACCGAAAGCCTACATGTAATCTTGTGTATCATGGACCACTTAATGTTGATGTAAACTTCCCTTTGTTCCATATTGTATGGGAACTACTTTTCCATGAATGTTTTTTTAATGTCTTTCTATGAGACTTCAATGGATTTATCTATAAAGCATTTTGTATTTGAAAGGATGGGAACTGTAGGATTTGCAACTACCATTATCGCTGCAATACTTGCTTCTGAAACTTCTTTTGAAGTCACATGATCAGTAGTGGGAGGAATTGTTCCAACATATGATGAGAGAGTAATGGGACTTGTAGCTGGAATACCTACACATGGAAGTACACTCATGGCAACAAAATATTAGCTTCAAAAGGTTCCTTATTTATTTTAAGCAATGACTCAACAAATAATGCTTAAAGGGAAATTAGATGTATATAAGAGTATAAGCCTATCATAGATGAGAGTAGACATTTGTTTGAAATAAAAATTGCATCAAGATAAAGAAGGGTGCATGTCAGAGAAACAGTGAAGTGTTAAAGCTCAATGAGGCTTCAAGATGTGCTACATGCTCAAGGAAAGTGAGAGAGAGGCCTCAAGGGCATAGGGCAAAAGATGAGGATGAAGGGGGCTCACTATTCATTATGATTGTGTTATGTGCTCAAGACAGGTGGAGATGGAACAGGGAACAAGTCGAAGGGTGAAGGGGTCAGGCTTGATCCTTCCCAATGCGTTTTTCACTCAAGAGTAATTGAGGAGAGTGCACAGTGAAAGTTGAAAACTGAAGGGAGCATGATGTTGCTTCAAGATGTGTCATGCACTCAAGGAGGAAACAGTTTATGAAAATAATAATGCCTTGTCACTCTAGAGTGCGTTATGAAGGAAAACTTGGTTTTATGGGAAAAATTTTACAAGGTAATGAGGCCTTCCTTTCCATAAGTGTGTTCTTGCTTGAAATGTCCCAATATTAGCTAAACAAGTCTAGTAACAAGATAAAATCACTCAAATACTAAGAGAAATGGTCTACAAGTACTTATAGGCTTTGCCGCAATCATGGCGAGAATGTGAAGATTCACAAAAAACTACATGCCACAACAGAATGACACGTGTACTAGGAAGAAAGGGTAAAATGGATAGCAAAGGAATTGAAATGGATTGAAACACCAACAAATAAAACAAGAATGATAGAAAAACACTAAAAGCAACCAATAAAAGTGACATGAAAAACTTACTTGTAAAGAAGATCGATGAGAAGCTCCTTGATTCAAAGAAGTTGGCTTAACCAAGAATGAGAATGATTCTATGAAATAAATGATTAATTGGGTTGATTATAAAGAGATTACATGCAAAAATAATCCATTCATGCTTGCCACTTGTCAACAGAAGAGTGAGTTAGTTAATTGAAGTGAAGTGGGATCCTATTTTCTAGGATTACGCCCACATGCAACAAATAAAGCACATGCATGAGGATAAGGAGGTCACATATCTCATCAATAAGGAGTGTTTTTGGCTTGGAGGGTGCATTTGTTGGGCCAAAGAAATTTTCTCATCTAGGGCGTAGTCACTAAGTTGAAGGAGTGCACTCAACTAGGGTGCATTGTTAAACAACATGGAGTGTGCTCACTGTCATTTTGATGTGCACATTTGCCTCAAGGAGGGTGTAGTGTTGATGGACTGCTTGCTGGTTCCAATGACAGTCTTCCTAGTTTGTTTTAAATATCTTCTATGTCTTCGTCTCGGTCTCTTTTCAAGTTTCTGAGGTCATCAGTCATTAAATCTACAACTCCTTTACAGTGTAAAATTTTATATGGCTTTCTACTCAGATTAGCATTAGATGCCTTTACATACACCAACTAAGCCTCAGAAAAACAGAGGTTCTGCTATCAGTAATTTTAGTTTTAGCATGACGGATATCCGTGCCAGAATCCACGCACTACAATAATGGAAACCTTGTAATTGCTGTCACTAATTTATAACACTTCCGCCTGCTGCAATTGGAATATCCACCCACCGTTCTCAAGAATGAAAACAGAGTATATGGAATTGTGCGCACAGAGCTTTTGAACGCACGCACATTATAACATTATAACAGTACACCATATAAGAGTTGAACGCACACACATTATAAGAGTTTTTGTAACATTATAACAGTACACCATATAAGAGTTATGCGCACAGCGCACAGAGTTTTAACAAACACCACAACTCACACAATGTAACATTGAACAATACACAACCGGTGCGCTGTCCATACAATCCCAACAAAAATGTATGCGATGTATATCGGGTTTCAGTTGCCACTGTTCACGTTAAATGCCACAGCGTCCCAATGTAAATGCCACAGCGTTCCAATGGAAATCTACAGGCATACATACAATAAAATATATTTGATAGTACTCGCACAGCTACTATAAAACCACATCCAAACCTTTCTATTAATCCATACAAAATATGAACTGCGCGGAAGATATCTCCCCCTTATTACATAGCTAAAATACATATCCTTCTCCACAGAACCGCGCTCCCATTTACCATTCAAGACACACTGTTTTTTTTTCATGAGAGAAAATTTTACAAAATAAACTGGCATCGCCTCTCTGCTACTTGGCGGCCCCCCAAATCCTCTTTTATTCATAATGCATAAGCAGCTTTTTACATAATGGCTTTTACAATTTAGCAAGTTTTATTATTAATGTTGATCCTACTTTTAAAGAAAAGATAGCATGTTTTTTTTTTATTTCTATTTTTACTGAAACAAAACTATAATAAATAAAATAAAATAAAATAATAAAAATAAATAAAAATAATAAAATAAAAATAAAAATAATAAATAAAATAATAAATAAAAAAAATAATATCATATATTGATATTATAATTATATAATTTTAACTGGAAAAAAACATAGAAAGTGCAGGCTTTTCTCTGAGTCTCCTGCTCCTGCATCAAACTCCCAAGGTTGAAAATGGTCATGATCTCCTGATCATGCTTTTTTTTTATCTTGTCCGCCTGGATCCCACACTTTGTTCTACAAGTCCTCATCTGCTGTTACTTGCTGCTTTTCTCCAGGTCTCCATATTTTATGTTGTCCTGCTCCACTAGCTGCACTTTCATAATCTGTCTCTATTTTTATCTTGCTGCTGCTCCTCTTCCTTGCTGATGTTTTCCGCTGAGATGCTTTTAACATGATTCTTCTAATGAGCTCAATTTCTTTGTCCAATAATTCTTTAAACTGTTGACTTCTTGCTGCCTGCTGAGCTAAGATGGCTTGCTCAGTCTGTCCTGTTACCTGCTGACTTCTTGCTCTTATTCTTGTTTCTGTTCCGACTGCCACCTGATCATCCATGCCCTCTTGTCTTCTGGAACAGAAAACTTCTTCTCCCTGCATTTGACTACTCAACTGAGTCAAATATTCTGCAACAATACCTGCATTCACAAAAGACTGGTTAGAATAAAAATCATAAGGCATCAGTGCCTTGTACTCCTTTGATAGAATCTCAGTATACTGTTCTGAATCCTCCATTATCAGCACATCAGTATGCTGATCCAAACTTCTCAAAGAATCCTCTGAAGAATTCTCAGGACTGTCAACCAGTCTTCCTCCCATGTCACCTGCTTCCATGGCAATTTCCTGTACTTGTTCACTATATTGAACTCTTCCATCTGCTGCATTTTCCGTGTCACATCCTGGATTCTCCAACCAGTATTCCAACAGTGCAATTTCCTTGTAGCATTGTTGAAGCATCACATCATCATTTACAGTCCTTGCATTCATGCACAAATGGTCAGTTTGAAAACTACAAGTTTTAATATCTCACTTGTTGTTTTAGATACCAGTTCTTCCAGCTGATCCTCTTCTTCATTCGCATGAACTTCCTCTTCCAACTCAGCTGCTCTGAGTTCTTCCTGTTTCAACTGTACATCCACTGTCTGCTCCAAGTATTCCTTTCCTCCAAATAACAGAGTTTTTGGATTAGTCTTCTGTCCCGGTCCATCTTCTTCTTGCAAAGGCAACAATGTATGATTGACACCATCCTTTCCAAACTTGTAGGTGTTTCTCTTCCCATCATGCATGGCTGCTCTATCATGTTGCCAAGGTCTTCCAAGCAATATGTGACACACATCCATAGGCATCACATCACAAACAACTTTATCTTTGTACTTGCCCACTTGAAATTCCAATTCACACTGTTCACTTACCAGTAGTTGATGTCCCTTTTGTAACCATGACACCTTATACAGTGTTGGATGCGTCATTGTCCTCAGCTTCAATTTCTCCACTACTTCTGTAGAAACCAAATTATCAGTGCTGCCACTATCAATGATCATCTGGCAACATTTCCCTTGGACTTTACACACTGTCCTGAATAAAGCCTTCCTTTGTGGCGGTTCATTCATCTCCTTTGCTAGCTTAAGTAAAACTTTATTAAGTACCAGAGACTCTCCTCTTTCTGGCGTATTCACTTCTTCTGTTACTGCTGTCACTGGTGCCTCTTCCTTAGCTGGAGCAACAATTGCATTCCTCTGCTTTATGCCTGCACTCTCTGGGCACTCAAAAGCTCTGTGTCCCGGTTTGTTACATCTGTAACATCTTATTTCTCTGCCTCTTCCTCTGTCTCCTCTTCCTCTGGAAAAACTCCCTCTGCCTCTTGCATCACCTCCTGTGGATGCATGCTGGGTTGAGCTACTGCTAGCTCCTTCTGCAGGTGCTGTAGATCTTTCACTACCACCTTGACTTTCTTTTCCTCTGAAAGTCCCTCTCCCTCTGGCAGACTGCTTCCTCATGAGTTTTTCCTCCGCTTTCAGTGCTATCTGATAAGCTTCCTCTACTGTTTTAGGAGACAGCAGACTTATCTCATCCTGAATGTCCATCCTGAGGCCATTCATATATCTAGCCACCCTCTCATCTGTATTCTAGGCTTCTCCAGCTCTTATGCTCACCTTATAAAACTCTTTTGTATATTCTTTCACTGTTAAAGCTATCTGTCTAAGATTTTGCATTTTTCTAAATAATGTTCGCTGATAATTACTGGGCAAAAACTTACCTTTTAACTTTGCTACCATTCGGTTCCAATTCTTGATTGGCTGCTTACCCAGTCTCCTCCTTTCCGCCTGCACACCATCCCACCAGAGCATTGCATGGCCTTTTGGTTTGGTGACAGCAAAATTCACCTTCTTCTCATCTTCTGTTTCTTCATAATCGAAGAATTTCTCCATGCTATTAATCCAGTCGATCAGTTCTTCTGGATTTAGTCCTCCTTGATATACTGGTACTAACTGGTTCCATGGCCTGGCTGTGGACTTTAACACTGAATGAAAGAGCCTCATCTCAGGAGAAATCTCTACAGCTTCCTCCTCAGTAGCTTCAGCTTCGGGTTCACTCACGTCTCCATCATCTATGTTCCTGCCAGAGGTTAGCACATCCAATCTAGCTCGCAGCTCCTCTACATCTTCCCTCAATTTGACATTCTCAGCATGCCGTCCTCTTCCACCACGTCCACGTCCTCGTCCTCTTCCAACCCTGAAAGCCATCCTTCTATTGCTCCTGAGATTTAACTCAACGCCAGTTGCTAGCTCTGATACCACTAATGATGGACTGCTTGCTGGTTCCAATGACAGTCTTCCTAGTTTGTTTGAAATATCTTCTATGTCTTCGTCTCGGTCCCTTTTCAAGTCTCTGAGGTCATCAGTCATTAAATCTACAACTCCTTTACGGTGTAAAATTTTATATGGCTTTCTACTCAGATTAGCATTAGATGCCTTTACATACACCAACTAAGCCTCAGAAAAACAAAGGTTCTGCTATCAGTAATTTTAGTTTTAGCATGACGGATATCCGTGCCAAAATCCACGCACTACAATAATGGAAACCTTGTAATTGCTGTCACTAATTTATAACACTTCCGCCTGCTGCAATTGGAATATCCACCCACCGTTCTCAAGAATGAAAACGGAGTATATGGAATTGTGCGCACAAAGCTTTTGAACGCACACACATTATAACATTATAACAGTACACCATATAAGAGTTGAACGCACACACATTATAAGAGTTTTTGTAACATTATAACAGTACACCATATAAGAGTTATGCGCACAGCGCACAGAGTTTTAACAAACACCACAACTCACACAATGTAACATTGAACAATACACAACCGGTGTGCTGTCCATACAATCCCAACACAAATGTATGCGATGTATATCGGGTTTCAGTTGCCACAGTTCACGTTAAATGCCACAGCGTCCCAATGTAAATGCCACAGCGTTCCAATGGAAATCTACAGGCATACATACAATAAAATATATTTGATAGTACTCGCACAGCTACTATAAAAACACATCCAAACCTTTCTATTAATCCATACAAAATATGAACTGCGCGGAAGATATCTCCCCCTTATTACATAGCTAAAATACATATCCTTCTCCACAGATCCGCACTCCCATTTACCATTCAAGACACACTGTTTTTTTTTTCATGAGAGAAAATTTTACAAAATAAACTGGCATCGCCTCTCTGCTGCTTGGTGGCCCCCCAAATCCTCTTTTATTCATAATGCATAAGCAGCTTTTTACATAATGGCTTTTACTATTTAGCAAGTTTTATTATTAATGTTGATCCTACTTTTAAAGAAAAGATAGCATGTTTTTTTTTTCTATTTTTAACTGAAGAAAAAAAAAAATAATAAATAATATAAATAAAATAAATAAAAAATAAAATATAAAAAAAAAAAAAAAAATTATTATATATATATATATATTTATATAAAACTGGAAAAAAACATAGAAAGTGCAGGCTTTTCTCTGAGTCACCTGCTCCTGCATCAAGTGTCATCTAACAATTTCCCTTTGTGACTATTGTGTCAAAAATATGTGTTTTCCTTAGAAAATATGTGTTTTATCCTGCTTTTGTGTCTGTGATGCATGTCAAACAAAGCTAGTTACTAATTCGAGAAACGTTAGGCCTTTTCCTATCCTAAAATAAAACGACACAAGTTATCACTAAAGATAAGGTGACAAAAATTAGGGAACTTTGACTTAGGAGGAAACGATGCTTAGGGATAACACAAGGATAGTCGAGAAAACAATGTGACGACACAAGGTAGCTTGGAATGATAGTTCATGTAGGCTTCAAAATTAGATTAGGCCTGAATTTTGGAGGGTTGTTGTCGCAACAACAACACTTTCCGACACACTGAGAGAACCTCAGATCCTCTGGTTTGGTTTAATTTCATGCACAAAGTCTCAATTATCTAGGAAGTATTGATTCAATTAGTGATTCACCTCGGCTCCCCATTCCACCAAGTTAAATATATAGTATTCTTTGACTCTTTACTTGAAATAACACAACACAAATCTATCCATATCATAATTGTTACAATGAGGATAAGAGTATTATATGATCATGAGTTAAAGATAATAAGAGTGTGATTTTTCATCTCTAGTGTTGCTTCATTGCCTGTAGGCCTGGATAGTACCCTGCTGGAGTTTCTTGCTTCACCTCTTTGCATAGGAAGTCTTTCTCTTCTTTCACCCTTTATTTACTTATTTAGTAGAATTGTGCTTATGCATTTATTATTTTAAATGACGTGAAATGTGGATCCCGACTTATTGAGAGCAGAACAGGTTTCTCCTTTAGATCCAAGTTTATAAAACTATAATCATAGTTAGCTCTTGAAATGTTTTCCCCTATCTTTTTCTACTCAAACAGATAGGCAAGAAGAACACCATTCAATGAAAAAAATAGATTGTAGGAATGAGAATCTTAAATAGATATGGGAATAATGGTTCTGCTTATGGTTTCCCAGATAAAAGGATCATATTTTTCATCCAAAAATCATTGGTTTTAAAGGGGTATGGACCAAATCAAAGAACAGGGCAATAGGTTAGCCAAGGGTTGCACATTACCACAATTTTCCTTTCCCAAAATATAGCCACATCATCTTGACACTCAAAACCAACTTTCCTACAAAATTTATTAAGGCCAAAAGAAAACTAAAGCCATAATAAAACAAAACAAGAAAAGGGAATAATGCAATGCAACTAACTAAATGCAACCTATCTGTCCTAAACAACTACACAGTTGGGTTTAAGTGAAATGAAACTTCCAATGTAGCCATCAAAGTTGCTCTCGATTGTTAAGTTGAAATATGTGATTGTGTAGAACAGATGTAAGGTACAGTGCAGTGAAAAAGATAAACAACCAAAACATGTGCATTGACACATAAAATCATAAGTGCAAGTGCAACCATGTGACACACTTGATTTCTCTATTAGACAAAAAAATCCACAACAACAACATTTCCCATGTTCACAAGCATACAAAACTTGATTGAATGCATGAAGAAATAGGATGTGAGCCAAGGGTCCTGGATGATAGGATTCTTCCAAACAGTTTGCAATAGGGTCATAGAAACAAACTTTTGGAGAACTTTGAAAATAAATATTAACCAAAGACATATCCATATTATAAGAAAAATCGGTATTTGCTATAGATTGAGCACGATTCATGCTTGTGTGTGGGATCAACTTTTCCATGGATGATGAAGGAGAGATGTCAGATCAGAAGATTTGACAACCATTAAAACCGCTTTTTGTTTCCACATCATAGATCATAAATTTACATGAAGAGGGATGCAATAATTGAAATTTAAAAGTCTGATTAAGATTTCTACCCTGAGGGTTTGAAAATTGAACATGTAGAAAAGTAGGATCCCTCAATAGATAATCCACTTCCCATGAGATGATGTTAATGATACAACTTTGTGAGAAGATTTCAAAATGACCAAATTTAGAAGTGTCATCGAGATGGCATGAACTTGACAGAACCATCAGCATGGGTTGAAGTGTCATGTTTATATGACAAGGCTCTGAATTCTTAAAAGATTGAAAGTTAAACTAAGAGAGAATGATAAGTTTCTTTTGTAAAAAACATTCATTATTATATTCATCGTGAACCAAACCAAAACTATCCAAATCACAATATTCATGGAAAGGTTGATGTCCAAATAGATTTTCAAGATGGCAACAAAAATATTCAATAATAAGCATTTCATCTTCTTGAGTGAACGAATATATACCTAAAAGGAAATCCTCAATGATCGCATCAACCTCCATTTGAAACTTATGCAAATCCATATCTACCTGTGGGAACAAATATTCTTCCATAAAACCTGGATAATCATCACCATACAACTCAAAAGAAACAAGACGATCAGGATAATGGCTGACCATGAATTCAATTTGATTAATGTGTTCAGAATCGACAAGGGAATTATAAATATTTGAAGATGATTTATTGATAGAGTCAAGAAAATCATCATCTGAAGAAAGAGATGAAAGAAAAGTTAATTCCTCATCAAAAAATTGACCTTCCATATTTATGATCAGAATAATCTCGACACATGAAACATCAAATGAAGAAGGACAAGGAATACAAGGAATATTAGATTCGTCTTCAAGCCATTGAAATTATTATTGAATGGGATTACATAATGAATCTATTTTAAAATATTTCCTTGAAATCCTGACTAAGAATCAGAAATTTTCATCTAAGAATTCCCAATCCACATCCTCATCCAGAAATTGATAACGAAGAAGAAGAAGCTTGTCATAGAACTACTCAAGAGATTCATTTGACTCCATTCTAAGCTTATTGATTTCATTAAAAACATCTTGATATTCATACTTGTCAAAAACATGGTGAACTTCATTAACCAATTGTTTAAAGGAAGAGATAGAAGCAACAGGTAAAGAATAACACCATTGCTTATCATGACCATCCAATGTAAGGGTGAAAAACCTTGCGATAATATCCTCAAAATAAACACAACTTGAAAACAAAATTGAAAAAATTGGGTTACGTAATCAAGGGCGGTTGTTGGCCCCTTGCCATCGAACTTTAGATGTGACAATTTATGTAAAAATTTTGTGAGGATTGAAAGATGTAAGGCTTTTGAAAAACACCTAATGAATATGATCTAGGATGAAGCCATTTATGGCAAGAGATTCAAATAGACTTTACGAGCTCAACTTGTCATATTGTCCTCCTTCTAGCACCATGATGTTGAAGGTGTTGGATGTTGCCAACATACAACAGATCTCCTTGATATGAGTTCTCAATTAGACCTCACATTATTTGGTATAGGAATCCCATTTGGTTATATGGTCCAGCCACCATTATGAATGGTTTACAGGTGTTCCCTAGTTACAACAGCTACATAAGAGATCATAAACACCTCTTTGGTGCAGCAAGTATGTAAGCGTTGTCTGACACTAAATGTAGAATGTATGTGAAATTTCCATGGTTGTACAGAGGGACGAGCCTCTGATTAGAGAAGTAATAGTACTAACCTAAGAGAGACCCACAAGAGAAAGGGGAAAGACTTGTTGATTAACATGAAAATTATTTCACATGATAAGCAACAATCATAAAAGCATACATTCAACAATATCCATATCTACACAATGAAATAGTTCAATAGTATTAGTATGTGTTACACCAACATATAGCGCAAAAATATAAACAATAGGCTTATTATATTCATGACACATGCATAAAGAAGTTTTGGCTCGGGAAGTTTCTAATTATTAATGAAAGATTCCAAGTACATTGTTCATTGGTGGAACACTAGATCTACTTGTGGAACATGAAGCTACAACTTGCTTCTCCAAATAATGATTTACCTCCTATGCAACACAAGAGAAGCCAAGGAAAAAATATAAGAATCCAAGCCCTCTACTTGAGTGATAAGGACTTATTTATAATAAATGATAATGACTTTTGAGTTTCCTCGTGACTTTTCAACTTTTTGACGTATGGGCTTCCATATATCCTTTCACATTCTATATATGACTCTTTGCATTCCACAAGTATCTTTTCACATCCCATATGTTTCTCTTGGAATCCATTACATGTAACTTATTATAAAAGACAAATTACATATAGGGCAGTGGCTATATATGACAAAACTCCTAATAAGACAAAATACTTTCAAATTGATAAATCACTTGCTTCTTCATAGAGCTCATTGGTGATGTATGAATGCCATGCTCTGAAATTTGTTGTGATGACTTTGATCCAAATCGGAATCTCAACCACAAACCACATATTTACCTCCAATTCTTATGTTAATATGGGTTTAGAGCTAAAGTGTATAGTATTTCATAGCCATGATAATTTCATTTAAACTTTTGTTGGAGAAATCACATATTGTAGAATAACTCTCTTAGTAATCTCCTAGCCTTGTTTTTTTATTCCTACTTGATCTTATTGAAAAAAATATTAACTTCTTGCATAATGGTATCCTTGCTTCTTGTCTCCCAAAGTGGACCATGATGAGCCCCAGTATTGCAGCAAGATTTTTAAAACTCCCATAGCTAACAAATTTACTTTAACAACTCGGGGTTTCATACAAATGTATAGGTGACATTGCTATATACACAGTAGATGCATCATTCTTCTTATGCAACCCTCAACTGGGTCACTTGATCATTAGGGTTCCATACCATCCTTCTACTAAACTGAAAAGAGTCTAACTACTGAAAGCTGAATGCAAAAGCTAGTCCTAGTGCAGATAAATTAAATTCTTTTCAACTTAGAAAATGAAAGTTGTCAACTTGTAAATGATCCTGAAATGACACAAATCTTATGCTAATTTGCAAAAAAGAAACTATGATAACTTTCACTCAATCATATAGATATAAGGGTTGCTTGAAAATAAAAAATTATTCTACCATTCCATAATTCAAGAAGGCATGCATTGAGTATCTAATTCACACTTCTAGAGTAAATAAAGTTCTAATTGCTAAATCCATAAATAAAATAACTAATGCTATATGATCTTGCAGGAGGAAAAAGGAGTGAAAATATTGGTCTAGGTGGCACTTCTGGTCATGGATTCCAAGCTAACTAGTGGAACTACTCCTAAACTAGGCTAGTCTATCATTCTAGGTCAAAACAGGGTCAAAACAGGCTACTACAGGTGAGCTACATGATATCTTGTACTGTTATAGGATATCCTAAAATGCTACAAGAAGTTGGATGAGAGGTTTTGGAGAGTAATAATGGTGATATGAAGTGTTGGAAGGGCGTATGAAGCTTGCGACAAGTGGGGAAGGTGATCTTCACCCTTGGCCAAGCTCAATACTTCAAGAAGTTCGAATTTGGCTAAGATGTCTTGCTCACGGTGACCTAAAAATAGAAGTTTAGAACATGGGTTGGCATGCATCAACAGAAGGGGGAGAGGACTTGTATGGAGCTAGTGGAAAGGATCCTTACCTACCAATCAACAATCATGGAATAACACCTGCACTTATTACTTTTGATTTACAAATTATTTTATGTCAATACGGAAAAGATGAATGAATTTGGAAAAATTAATGTAATTGTTACTAATAACTTAATTGATGAACTAAAATATATTCTAAGCTATAACAATTAGGAGAAGAAAAATAACAAGTGTAACCATTTTCAAGAAATTATGCAATTATAAGAAATTAAACTCTAGCTTTGGGTTGTGAGAGTGGGGTCCTCTAATCATCATCCCATGAGGGAGATGAGATAGGGGTCACTGTCACAAGATTTTTGATGTATTTTTATCTATTGTACCGCAACAACTAATTTATCCTCTAAGTTAATGGAAGCATGAATAAACCAACAACTTAATCAATATTGTAAGTTAAAAGACATGAATAAATTGCAGCAACTAATCAATATTCTAGCCTAAGAATATAGACACAAGAGAGTAACTTCTACTGCTAGGGTTAGGCCCTAACCCAAGTGCTTCAATGACCTAAGTCAACTCAATAATGGATCAAAACATAACTTCTTGTTATCATTCAAAAAGTGGAAAATACATCATAAAAACAACAGTCAAATGTGCTTCAGCTTAATTGCCTCTTGGCTACAATAAAACTTTGAATCCTAATGAGTCTCTTAGCTGGTTTATTTATACAAAAATGGATCTCCCTATAAAATAGGGATATTTGTCTCCATAAATCGAGAATAGGTGAATCTAACTCTTCCTTGATTTGCACTGGCCCGGCTGCCAATGACACCAAATTGATGAGATAGAGTGGGGGATCTTCGACTGATTTGAGGAATTATAAAGGTGGACCATCCCCTAGAATATCTCTTGCTTGCCTACTCCGAGTTCCCTCACTCAAATCATCTCAAAAGTTTTCCAATTCCTACATTTAACACACATTAGGCCACATGACATAGTAACACATCCTTAATCCTCACACTAAGCATAATATAACAAAATCTGTAGATAAATGTGAGAAAAAGATAATTCAATAAGTTGGATGATGGCATTGTGACCCATATAATATACTTATTGATGAGCCTCAACAT
>APFE030553636.1:0-10904 GCA_000404065.3 Pinus taeda | reverse complement strand
GATCATATCTCCTGGAGATCACGCGAACAATAAGTTCCAACAGATTCCACAACAGAAGCAGAATACGTGGCAACAGTTGAAGCAACAAAAGAAATTGTGCGGCTCAGGAAAATTCTTAAATATTTGCAGGTAAAACAAGTACAATCAACTCCACTCATGATTGACAACACCTCTGCAATAAAGTTGGCCGAGAACCCAAAGTTCCATGATCGAACAGAGCACATCAATACTAAATATCATCTGATTCGACATCATGTTGAGGCCAAAACAATCCATCTCCGTTATTGTTCCACAAATGAGCAAATTGCAGACATCTTTACGAAAGCTCTTGGAAGAGAAAAGCTTGAAAGATTCAGAATGATGCTTGGACTCACCAACATCCCTTCAGATTAAGGGGGGGAATGTTGACACCTAATCCTCACGATTGGGTGAATTTATGTAAATAATTAAATTAGGAGTGTGAACAATCATCAGGAGATTAACTGAGTAGTCACACCCTTTTTTATATAACAATAACATACCTAATGGAATAAATCGAATAAGTTTTTCTGCAAAATGGAGTTACTACCTGGCCTGACAATTAACTCTATTCTTAGATGTAAAATACGCCATGTGCATAATACTGTAGTCACATTCATAGTAACCCATTAGCACAGGTAATCTAAGTGTGTTCATTATGCTACCCTGCATGGGTACTAAAACTATCAATTTATTTAATGTAATTCCACAGATAACTTCACACTAGAAGCCACTTGCAATTCAATCATGACAAATCTAAAGCAGTGACACTAGTACCAACAACTAATTACCATGATAGCACCATTTCTCATACACATTAAACTTCACATACATAAGACACACATAATACCTTATCTATACAACTGAGCTTCATGGGTTAATAAATCAACAAAAAACTGGAACAATAATAGAAACTGCTGAAAATATTGTCAAAAAAAAGACTAGAAACCATAACGGAGAGAGAGAGTAAGAGTCAACATACAACCATTTCATGAAAATAAAACCAACTAAATCTCACTTGGAGGGGGGAGCACCACCACCTAGCCATGAATCACGTATGATTCCCCGTGAAGTGAAGATTTTACAAAGGATCAATTGTCCTCAGTTGATCGATTCACTGGGTATTTAATACCCTCTTTCATGATTTAGTTACCATTAGCAACGTCCCACTTTATGGATTTTTCCATTTGCCTTGGTCTTATCCGGAAAATATTTTCTTTATCTCCCATGATTCTTTTCCACATAAAATTTTGTGTTTATCTCCCGTAAAAGTTTTATGTCCAATGGATATTTATCTCCCATCCATCTGATGGATATCCAATCCATCCAAGCTTATCTAGAATCCCATCTATAAGCTTATCATGAAAGATTCATCTCTATCCCATTCCTCATGGGATTTGGAAATCATCTCCTCTCTCTTGGTGCTCCACCATCCAAGTGATTTATTTTATTTATTTATTCGACAATACATTTTCTTTTCATATTACATATGGCCTAGCTTTCCTCACCTTAGGTGTAGAATATTTTAACCCACAAAGAAGGTTATCAACCGTAGCTTTCCTCAACATAGGTTTACAACATTTAACACACAATAGAGGATATCAGACCTAGCTTTAACTTAGCTTAGGTTTATAGTAACGTAGTACACAAGGGAGGGGTGTTACATACTCCCCCCCTTAAATTTTACACCGTCCTCGGCGTATCACTGCATCATGTCCTTATTTATAGGTAGCTATTTTCTAATCAACATCTCTTACGGGTCTGCCATATGATGCAATTTTTCTGATGTACATCTAACACAAAGAGTGATCCCAGCATCTCTCCTTCCATAGCTACATCGGTCCCAAGGATTGCTCCCAGCATCTCTCCTTTCATAGTTACCTGTCACACAATTTTTTCAAACCATTTGCGAGAATCTATCAATGCAAAGCTTAACTATGATAAATATCATAATATATTATTATTAAAGCATCTATTGCTTATTATTTATTTTATCTAAATAGTGCATGTCCTCTGCTTGCATTCTTTCAAGCCTTTGTGTTCTTGTCGAACACCTGGTTCTTGCACTCTCTCTACATACAATATATCAGGTAGCATATTTTCCACATTAATATGCGCGTAAAGTCATAACAGATTATTTCACATCACAATATATATATCATATACATATATTCAATATAATTGTATGTACACCAAATGTGATTAACCATAGTTACTTATACCAAAGTTACTTTCCTTCTTCTCGGTAATCTTTAGGTTTGTTTACCTAATCAGACATCCATCCAATGAGTACTACATGCCCTACACACAAGGTATGTTATACACACCAATATGAATTTCGTTTTACAACCTTGTAGCATAGGTAGTCATATGGTCCCATATGTATTTTTGTACATAGTCCAGTTGTGGTACAACCTATAATACCATCCTCCTCGTATCACCTGCATGAAATAAACTTTATCCACATATTTTTCCACCATGTTAGTATCATACCAACATTCATTTTTGTGTTTCATCTATGTAATTAAGAACATTTTTATGTCATGTGTAAATGAATTCCAAATTTCATGTGGTTACAATATCAATCGCATATTATTGGATTCATGCATATTTTCCTCTTTATCATACATTCTGCTTAATGTTCTAAAGCAGAATATTAACTCATAGTTGTTGAAGTTTAATATTCATGAGATCATTAATTCACCTTGTATGTTTTAATGTTTCCCTATTTATGCTTCAATAACCTGTTGACCATGTATAATTCCACGTAGTTATACATGAAAGTATTTACTACTTACGATCCTACACTCGTACTTGTAAGTGTTTCTGACCTCACGGTATTTACATGTTAGGTCATTGTTAACATTAAATCACCCCTTACCAAATGCTGAGTTATCTGTTTAGGAATTATTGTTTGAATCACAAAACATTTCCTTATGTTGTCCAGAAACCTTATCAATGCAATATGATAAGAGATCCTCTCAAAATTTCTTGGTACAAATTATGATATCAGTCTATTTTAAATAGATTGTTAAATATAATTTAATTGACTCAGGGGTCCATACCATTTGTGATACTTCACCAACTACTATGGTTTTCACTCAAGAATACTTATAGGTTCTATTATACATATCCTTCAAAAGATGCATATGTCTTGGAAATCGATTTAAGTTAAATTTCCCTTTTAACCATCCTTTGTTCCACACGAAGAACGAGTCACATTGTAAGAAGATGCATTAATCAAAGGATTAATTTGACCATAATTTATAGAGTTATATAGCCTTTACACTATAACATGCTGTCACTATCCTTTACTTTGGTATTATACTTTTATAGCAATTATACCATTTATAAGTTTTTTTATAGTCTAACCTGAATTTGAACATAGTCATGGATACTTTGCCTATTTTTTATTGGCACATAATAGGATATGCATATATAGCTTGATTTAGACTCAAGACTCTTTCTATATGGATTCATAAAATCAAGACCATCCCACCATTAACCATTTGATAAATACTTTATTCTTACAAGTCCATGATATCGCACACACATGTGCTTATATGGTAAATACATATAACTCATTAATATGCATGGATATTGGGAATATTCCTCTTCAACATGTTTATCTTAATGACCACACTATGGTAACAACATGTAAAACTATCCATGACAAGGCATAGGTATAATATATAACAATTAAGACTAGATACAACCATGGACTTCCTGCGTTATCTAATCCTCCTTTCATGTATTTGGTGAGATTTGTTTCTATTCACCAATCTTTATTTAAATATCTTACCTAATATGGCTTTCCACACAGTTCCTCCACCAATACATGTTATGATTTGTTTTAGATATTTTTAAGCAAAAAACAATTTTTGCCCAAGTTTTCCTCTAGTTACTATCATGCATATATGTATTTAACCTCCGCTTCAGAAACTGCAATCTCCACATGCACAAATATGATTAATTTTGAGATTTACATGAAAAATCATGATATTAAGATTAACTAGAATTCTCTTTTCTTATCATTATACATAAGGATTTAATGCATAATATTTACCTAGTTATCTGTTAGAAGCATACTATGTTCCATACTAAACATAGTAATGATCAAGTTCCTATTTAAAAGAGGCCTCACCCATCCATATATGTTCAAACTATAAGTATTTCTACTTATATATCATCGTCCATGCAGATACTATCATGAATGGGACAACTCTAATGAGTGTGATAACAATTACCCACTATGCCACTTACCACTAACTCTACTATTTCATGCCATAGAGACACATGATATTCTGAACATTGTTCATGAAAACCTTTTTCATTGATGTAACCCTTACTAGGGTTTGACCATTATATTTTTATTTAGTTAATTTCCTTTATAGCACATGTAGGGGTATCAATTTGCTTGCATTATAGTTATGAATTCATCCATGCTATCCACCTCTTAGAATAATTTATCTCATTCCTGGCTTTAATTCTCCACAAGGACCAGAATCTTTTAGGTGACTTTAATAAGATTATAATGGATTTGCATGTAGTCCTAACCATTATTGTGAATATCAATAAATAAAAACATGAGCATAAGCATAACCATATCCTTAAGAAAAATTTAACAAGTAAGAGAATTTCCTAATGAGGAACTAAACAGTGCTCTACTTTCACATTTATTTTTAATTTCCATATTATCCTACCTTTAATGGATGATATAATATTATATTTTTATCAATACTAGCTCCAAGGATTCTTAAATATTATGATTTCTTCGGGTGTTGTTAATGTTCAATGGTTATCATAAGCACGTAAGCACAATGACTCTTTAGATCAACACCTCGGCACAAACCCCCAACTTGGAGAAAGGCATGCATCACGGTATGCACCCAACAAATTTCTTCCATGTCCCTTCTTTTAATAAACATGAAGGATTAGCTAACTAGTATCAATGTATAGCATAGATAATTGGAACCATACATTATATCATACTAATTTCTCATGTACCGTGGTCTTATGCCTGATTTTTTTTCCATTTAACCATAGGTATCATATGTTTTGTAATGATGATTAGATTTATATTTACAAGCGATCTCATACATCAATATATGTAAACCCCCCAACAAGGTTATTGTAATATATTCCATGTAAGTATATTGGTCCCATGCAGTTCTCATAATAAGTAAGATGGGTGCATAGGCCCAAGCCACATTAACTACCTACTATGTAGCTACTTCTTTAAATAATGAGAGTCACAAGCATAACAATGAAATCAAAAATAATCAAATTTTGCAGGTCGAAAATTTCCCTAGAAATCACTATCCATACTAATTTAACACTTATTCACAATTCCAAATGAGCAATTATTAACCCATGCACACTACTCTTTTCACTCAGAATTTCCAAGTTTTTCCAAAATAATTTTCAAGTAGAAATCATTATCCATACTAATTGAACACTTATTCACAATTCCAAATGAGCAATTATTAACCCATGCACACTACCCTTTTCACTCAGAATTTCCAAGTTTTTCCAAAAGAATTTTCAAGTCTATGTTGCACTCATCTCAACAATTCACAATACTCATTTAGTGTCCCTTAGGCATAATTTTCCCTACCCACAGGCAACCATTTTCTCATTTTTATTTACTAAAAATAATAGGGGGAATGAGGAATATATTTTTTTTCATATAAAACCAAAACTTATTAAAATCGACATAATCTTACCATTTGCAATGAGGCTCTTTTGCATATGTCTAATCACACTCTGTTTTTGTTTGGGCCTTCGTTTCCTTTCAGGGGGTGGTTTCATGTTTTCGTCATATGTCTCCTTCTATATTAATTATCGTTTCGCTTGATGGCCTATATCCTTCTATATTTCTTAATGTTTCCATTGATGGCCAGTTAGTGGAGCATAGTTCCATTTTCAATAATTTTACTTCCTCAATAATGATGAATAAATCTGGTATCCTATATGGAATTAAGAAAAACAGAGAGGCACATCACACTTGGAATCGAAATTCAGTTAACCAAAACACACTGATCAAGAATCGATTTATTTACTGATTAACTATGGAGTTAAAAAGACACAACAAAATATAAATTTTTTAGATTTAGTGAAGAACGAACACTCGAATTTTGCTTGCTTATGGGAACCATTTTGTGTGAATGCCTTTAGGATATCACTTTCTTCTTCTGTCCTGGTGGATGTTGCAATTAAAACCATCACACCCTATTGTTTAATCCAAGTGATCCCATTAATGTAGTCGAGGGTCTAATACTTTGAGACCTGCGAACGAGTAGTGAGTTTTTTTTGGACCACACAACTCGTTATTTTCACACTGCTCGAGGCCAGCTACATTGGAACTTGGCATAAGTCACAATATTTTGTTTGTAAAATTCATTATCCCAATTTCCCCATCCTACTAGGTATATAATGTTATCCATGTAAGTGTCATCAAACACTACTATGGAGTAATCTCCCAA
The DNA here is from genome assembly GCA_000404065.3 of Pinus taeda. Classification (NCBI taxonomy): domain Eukaryota; kingdom Viridiplantae; phylum Streptophyta; class Pinopsida; order Pinales; family Pinaceae; genus Pinus; species Pinus taeda. Next base: position 4,401 of record APFE030553636.1, on the reverse strand, counting down.
GGGCTTGCCCATATAATTTTCTCCTTTGCCCGTTATCTTGCAATTTAAAAAGACGAAGCCCGTGTCTTTATATGGAGAGCCTCTAATCTAAGTCTTAAATGTGCCCAAAACGTTTCTCCTAGTGTGGAGAGTTTTCAAATGACTTCAAATTTGCCACGACCCACGATTTTAGAATAATTTTTTTCAATACGTGGTCCATGCATACATAATCCTCAAAAATTTTCAACCAAAACAAAAAAAATAATCACCAAACTTTCTCAAGCGAAACCCCAAAAAATTGATCGTAGAATGAAAAAAATGCTTATCTATGTTGTCTGCAGAGCATAAAAGGGTCTTTCGAGACCAAGCTTTCTCAGTTATTTTTGGAGTGGTCTACTGCTTAAACCATTGTGAAACTTGGTTTTGGCACTCCTAAACCACTACAGAACTCAATTTTTGGCACTCTCATCTATAGAGCAAGGTAATTCATTCAATACCAAGTTGGTTTATTTAAAGTTGTGTAATCTCTATCAATACAGTGGGAATAATCATAATCTTTTCTTTCCAACTTATCTTGTGCTACTCATCGTTATCGCTGGGGTAAGATAGCATTTTATGCATAGTTATCTCATCCTATCCTCTTCACCCAGTGGATAGGTTTTTCTAGGAAACCTAGGAAACAACACTCACTGAATACAAAAATCATTTCAGATCCATCCATCTTAACATGTTGATATCTGTAGCATATTGTAAAGAACAACAACAATTGTGGTTTCGTTGTGCTTCACAATGGGGCTCTTGTGTTATGTTTTTCTGAGTCCATCTCACTTCATGTTTTATTGTTTTTATTATTAGAAACTAGCGGCTAATGATTATCAATGGATAGCCTTCAGCCAAATCTTCAGTAAACAGAGGGAGGCTTAGTCGAAAACAAATATAAATCTTATGGTGATTCCAGCACGTCCCAGCAAAATGCTACTTCAACAGTGACCATCGTATCAATCACACGCCTTTACTTTGTGTCTTTAACGGTACTTTTGCTTGAATTTTTTTAAAATCATTCCTTAAACTTACAAGTACGATTTTCTCTTTCCCTAGACCAATAGCATATTGGTGAAACTTCTGGTTAATACGGAGCAAGGTTCCTGGGTGACACTCCCTTAACCATTAGGGGTACGAAAACCTATTCCTTACTTCAACTTGTATGGCCGAGTTAGAGAGGAATTGATTCCCCTCTGGGGTAATAGTATGTTAATTTATGCATTGGAAAATTTGATGCCATAGATAGAAATTCATAACTATGCACACCATATCTATGGTTGTGCCAATTTTGGAGGTTTCAAACTAGGTGATATAGTCGAAATTTCCATAACTATCAATCTCTGCAACCCATGCAAAAAGGATACTATCATCTGATGATTTGGACTGGGTAAGAATGGTCCAAGCCATCGCCATCTACATGAGAGAAGAGGCATTGTTCGATGTTATACTCAAAGTAACCCCTTCTCAGCTTGAACTGCATGTTGAGTGTAGTCGAACATTTGATGAACAACTCAATTACGAGTTAATAATAGTCAACAATGCATTAAGGCCAAGTGTGAAGTGACACCCACAAGGAAGGGTTTCATCCACCAATTAGGTAGAGCAGCCCATCTGTCCATTGACATGGCATTTGACCATTTGCAATTTGCATCTCTAAAAAAAATTGCATTCATAATAGCATACTTAGATGACCTCCGATCTATTAAGTGTTAACCAATGTGCAATCCAGGGTTATTCAGAACACTATCCAATATCCTTGCTCATACCCAATAGTTTGTTATTGCATGATGCTCTAGTCAACAATTTTGTTTCTCACACATATACAATAATTAGGAACTGAAATAAATAATATTTCCGGATAGAATATTCCAATGTCAACATAAATACTTCTTCTTCATTCTTCATGATTCATGCAACAAGAATTATGCATATATGCTCCATATTCCTTTAACTAAAAAATTGTTAATATTTAGATTCAATCTTTAAGAATCATTACAGATTTGACACTTATACCTTGACTCTCTATTACACTTTTAGTAGTGAGGCCAAATGAGGGCTCAAGAATTTATCCTCCAAAATCCATAAATTTAAAATTTTTGATTCATTCACAGTTAAAGCCTTACCCCTCCTTGCAGATATTGTGTTCTAAAATTACCTCATGCATATTACTATTAGGCCATGGTACAATTTTCTCATTAATTGTTTTATTGGTTCTCTTGTATGGAACCTTAGATTCTTTAACATCTTGGATGCACTTGATCGACCATTGAACGCATGATGGTAGGCATCCTATCAACATATCTAGGTAAATATTCACCAACATTAATGGACATTAATTTCATGATCATGGTAGTGTTATTGACTAGCCTTTCATTCCCATGCATACTAGTTATATATGCAATACAAATACTTAATCCATTAATCCTAAAATAGGATACATATTCCTCAATTGGTGAGTTTTCATAAACATATATTACTTTAGAGAATTATAATCATACCATATCTATGCAGTGGATGTAATACGATGAGTTAGAAAATCCATAAAATCCACAGTCATCTCACATATTCATACATAATCTCACCATAACCCACATTGCTTCCACTATTAACTCTATTCTTAGATGTAAAATACGCCTTATGTATAATAATTTCATCACATTCATAGTAATCCATTAGCATAAGTAATCTAAGTATGTTCATTATGCTACCCTATATGGGTACTATAACTGTTAATTCATTTAATGTACTTCTATCGATAACTTCACACTAGAAGCCACATGCAAGCCGATCATGAGAAATATAAAGTGGTGATACCAATACCAACAAGTATTTACCATGATACCACCATTTCTCATACACATTAAATTTCACATACATAAGAGACAGATAATACCTTATCTATACAACTCAGCTTCATGGGTTAATCACTTCAACAAAAAACTGGAACAATAACAAAAACTGGTGAAAATATTCTCATAAACAAACTGGAAACCATAACCAAGAGAGAGAGGGTAAGATTCAACATACAACCATTTCATACAAATAACACCAACTAAATCTCACTTGGAGGGGGGAGCACCACCACCTAGCCATGAATCACCTCTAACCCCCCCGAAGCGCAGATCCTGCCAAGGATCAAATGTCCTCAATTGATTGATGCATTGGGTATTTAATATGCTCTTTCATGATTTAGTTACCATTAGCAGTGTCCTACTTTATGGTTTTTTCCATTTGCCTAGGTCTTATACGAAAAAGCTGTTCTTTATCTCCCATGGTGCTTTTCCACATGAAATCTTGCCTTTATCTCCCACAAAGGTTTTATGTCCAATGGATATTTATCTCCCATCCATCCTTTGGATATCTAATCCATCCAAGCTTATCTAGAATCCCATCTAGAAGCTTATCATGAAAGATTCATCTCTATCCCATTCCTTACAAGATTCAGCAAGCATCTCCTCTCTCTTGGTGCTCCACCCTTCAAGTGATTTATTTTATTAATTTATTTGATAATACAATTTATTTTCATATTACATATTGCCTAGCTTTCCTTAGCTTAGGTGTAGAATAGTTTAACCAACAAAGGAGGGTATCAAACCTAGCTTTCCTCTGCATAGGTTTACAACATTTAACACATAAGGGAGGATATCACACCTAGCTTTAACTTAGCTTAGATTTACAATAATGTAGTACATAAGGGATATCTACCTCCACAATGTTTTTGTGGGCAAATTTAATATAAAGCTCCTATGGAACAATATTCCCAATTTATTTGGAAATTTAAGCATATAAAGTTAATATTAAATTCTCGCAAACCAAGGCAATTTTATATTTCTAGAAAGAGACACGCTCAACTAGAGTAACTAGGAGTGACAACACTTTTAGTATTCAAAATAAAAGAGAGTTTTCCTTGTTAGTAAGTAACGCTTTGTTGATTTTTGACACAGCAACAGCTTGGCGCAACCCAATAGATTACAATAGCAGATTCACAATAAAAATAGAAAATTTCATTTTAAAAACACCAGAATCAAATTTCCTGAGTATTCAAGGAGGGCGCAACCAATATAATACTTTAAACAAAATGGAAACAACGTTAAACCCCAGTTGAGGGGCACATATATTTCATTCAAGTCGTAATAAAAATAAGTGTCCCCAACCAATTACATTGGCGTTAAAACACTTTTATAACAGGTTGATCTATATATAAACATCGCAACTCTCCCATGTTTTATCTGCACAATTGTATTATAAATTGGTGGTTTTAAATCGCTCTTGGTAAACTCTTCAAATATCGATTTCTTACCATAACGCCGATGCAATTTCTATTTGGGATCACCACTTGACGGTATGATATGTCACGCAAATTTCGCATAGTTCACACTG
>APFE030553634.1:0-14134 GCA_000404065.3 Pinus taeda | reverse complement strand
GAAGAAATTTTGTAACAAATATTTAGTAGGTCTTAAGCACCCTATGACAATAAAAATTGTATGCCAATAAGGATAAATTCTCTTTAGCATACAACAAATTAAGTATTTGGGATACATCATGGATGAACATGGGGTACATGTGGATCTATCCAAGATCTAAGCCATTCACAATTAGTCAACCCATATGAATATAAATCTCTACAAATTTTTGGGATTTGCTAACTTATACCAAAGTTTCATATTAGGGTTATCTCATATCGATTAGTTCTTAAGTAATGTAGCCAAGGTGGAGATAAATTAAAAAATTCATGTTTTGAATCACAGTAGAAAATATTCAAGGATCTGAAACACTACTTATGCTTTGCTTTAGTCATCACCCTACCAGACTTGCAACCACCATTTGAGACTAAGACAAATGCTTATGACTATGTTATTGATGCAATCGCCACTTACCAAGGAAATCTGGTGGCTTATCATAGTGAGACATTCTTTGATACTTTTTGGAGATACCCCACCCATGACAAGGATATGTACTTCATCATGGAGGCATGTCAATAATGGAAGAATTATATTATGGGGAAGGAGACCATCATCCACACCGATCATAGTACTTTGCAATTCATGTAGATTAATAGAGAAATTTTGAGGTCTAAAATGGACCTCCTAAGGAATATTATAAAATAATAGTGGAAATAATAAAATAAGATTACATTACCTCATCAAGTTTTAGAAGGAAAAAATAAAAAAACTATTTTTTCAATTCATATTTTGAAGTTATCTCCTTACGATTTTACTCAAATTTCGAGCGAGAGAACTCGTTGGATGCAGAATTTAATTTTGTATCCAAGGAGTACCCATGTTGCATACTTTCGATGGACCCTTCTGCATGAAAAATGTGAAAGACATGAAGAAACTTGATTGAGTAAAATCATAGGGAGATAAGTTGAGAATACAAGTTGAAAAAATTGTTTTTCTAATTTATTTTTTTATTTTTTTACCTTTTTACTCCAAAAATGGTGAATCATACCCCATGGTTGACATCACCATATTGAATCATATTGGTTCTGATAAAGTTGATTTTTGTTGTATATTTTTGTTTTGAGGCCCATTTTTTACCTCAAAATTTCTCTAACGGCAAGGAAAGTTACATAATGATCTCCATCAAAAATGGTCCACATGCCTTCAACAATTCCACTTTAAAATCAAGTACAAGAAGGGTAACACCAACCATGTTGTATACTACCTTAATCATCCCCTAGTTATGGTGCTAACCATAGTTCTTTACTTTTTTGGGCACAAGACCTCTAAGTGGCCATAATTAGACAATAATGGCTCTGACTTCATTGCTACATACCAAATGTTGATCACAGGTAAAAAGGTTCTATATGTCCACCTCCATGACACACCCTTATGCTACCTGGGCCACATTTTTGTTCCTTCAAGTGAGCATGCCAAGATAATTTGGGAGAAACATTCTAGTTGTGTGGTAGGACATTTTGGTGTGGAGAAGACAATAGTAGTACTTAAGAAGTATTTCTACTAGCCAAAGCTTTAATGGAACATCCATCAGTATATTGGATCATGCATTACTTGTGTCATTGCTAAACAACCATCAAGAATCAGGGAGCAGGGAGTCGAGACCGCGCAATTTCTGGCTCATTGCTAGTCAAACTTAACCACTAGTAGGCTATCAGACTATGTCATAATCGTGCCAATGGGAAGAATATGCATTCCATTCTTTTGAGAGCATTTTGTTCCATAGATGAACAAATATAGACTCTATAAGAGTATATTTTGTAACTCTAATAGTGTTAATGTAGTCAAACTTAACCACTAGTAGGTTATGTTGGATTTTAAGCCTCTGTGGAAGTTTTTTGTAGCTTCATGTTCCGGATTATCCACTAGTAGGTTGTCAGGTTGTCTTATAACCGGGCCACTAGGAGGAAGAGGCATTCCATTCTTTTGAGAGAATTTTGTTCCATAGCTTAGCAAAGATAGCTAGGAGAGATATGAGGTAGAGTGCACAAAGAGGATCTGTGCACTGTAGCAATCCATGGGCCATAAACATTACTTATTTGTACCTGCATCCATATTTCCAGACAGAGAAAGAGAGCGAAGCGACCTCACCTTCTAGATAGGTTTTCTCCCGAAAGGGTTTCCCAGAGAGCATATATTGTGTTTTGTGTGTTGTGCTTATTTTTTCGTTCTCTACTTTTCTACATAATCTGCATTCACATGTATAAACTAATTACAATTAAATCCACAAATATTAAAGTTTAATAACTGTAATAGTGTAGAATTTTCAAAGTTTTAATCTAGTATTATTAGATATGTTGTGACAAACTGTCCAATGGAATACCCATGACAGTTTACAGATCACAATACCCAGGCTGAACTAAACATTGCACAACCTCAAGCCTTAGGTTGCATCACTAGATGCTGAGATTGCGCAATGCACACTCCCTCCAGCTAGTCTCCCTCCCTTGAACCTAGAAATTGCGCAATCGCTCTCATCAGTCCATGCAGTTATTGCTTGATCATGCTTTGAAAGTTTATTTGTTGAATCTAATTTATTCTTGCCATGAGTGCCTTTTCCTCCTACAGGTATTACAATTCTTGAGAAATTCTCTTCAATAGTCACTGTTATCATGGCACCCAAGAAAGTTGTTTAAAAAAAATACCACAGAGAGAACTATCAGGGAAGAAATTGAGAGCACACCAATAAGATTGCTAGTATATTTAGACACTCAACTGTTTGTGGGAAAGGAATTAGATCTTACATGACAGAAAGTGAATGAATCTTTTTCAGCAAATAGCTTCAAGGCAAATCTAGAGGACCAGTAGGTATATGTTGACCTCAAAAATCAGGGCTACACAGGGTTTCATGAATATATCCAACCTTTCCATGTGAAGATGTTAGTATATGGATACTTTATCACACAGATATAAAGACTATGACTCTTAGCAGTACCAACAGACAAAGTCTTATTTCTTTTCTGGCACCAGACTTTCATCTTATGTACCATCTTCCCGAGCTAGAATAGCTCATAGATTCATACTTCTATGCCACCAACAACTAGTTGAGTACGAAGGATATTTTCAAAGGTTGGGTGAAAGAGCCAACAAAGTTTCGTTAGACACCCACCAACACATACAAGACAAAGTCTCTGAAGAGGGCCTATCAGCATTTGATAATCTTATGTTGCAGGATCTTTGGACAACAAGACAATGAGACCTTTCTTGAAGGGTGGGCATTCTTTCTGAACCAAGTTGTGAGCAAAGGAAGACCATTCAACTGGTCAAACTTGTTGGCTCAACAACTGAAGATCCATGTAGACAACACCCTGAATGCTCCTAAGGGTGGGAAAACTAGATTTTACATGTTTTCATGTCTACTGGATGCAATCTATGCACACAATTCATTCCCTGGCATGAATTGGAATTAGACACCACGAGATCCTCTCGTGCACATTCATTGCAAGCAACTATCGGAGTGAAGCCATAGAGGAGTAATGGAGAAGATGACTAATCACTTCCTCATTTCTTTATATAATTCGACCTTTGAGGAAGAACAACCTTGCATGTCATGTGGAGAAATCTAAGCAATATCAGATATAGCATATTGGTTTGCCTCACTAGATGGCCCCTTCCTTAGAGTGCTTGATAGACATAAGTCGCCATATCTTTTTCCAAGGTATGCCACCAATAAGCTTGTCATGCAAGAAGTCACATATCATATCTCCATAGGGTTATGAGAATTTTTGCATAGGAAGAAGAAAGCACCTTGGCCAAATTTTCCTATGCAATTTCTATTGTACAAGATCAAGAACCTAAAAGTCGGAAATACCGAAGGAAAGGCTATAGAGGAGTTTGCATTCGATACTCTAGACTTTAATCTGTAGAATCCCCGGTTTTTTTCAAATACCACTATGTGAGAATCCATTTTTAGTGGCTAAGAAGGAAATTTCATTGGTCGGGGGAGGATACATGGAAGAATTGTTAAAATGCATCCAAGTCTTAGGAGCTGGTAAGCTTTGTAGGAAAAGATGCAAAATGAATGCATATCAAGTCATTAAGAAAACGACTATAGAAACGAAGAAGAAGAGGAAACAAAGGAAGAAGAACATAAGTAGAGGGAAGAACCAAAGTAGAGGAGGAAAGAAGAAGAAGAGAAGCAAAATAAGGAAGAAGAACAAAGGCGAAAAGTAATAGCAAAAGAAACAACATAGAGACAAGTCGAGGAGCAAGAAAAGAACTGATAGTCAGAGGAGGAGAGCAAACGGATGTAGGGCAAGGAGCTTGCTCAACAAATTGAAGAGTTGATTGAGATCAAAGACATGGAGGTAGAACTGGAGCCACAAAATCAAGATGTTGACCTGATATCAAGCACACAGTAGGTGACCATTCAATCTTGACCACCTCTAGTAGTAGAGTTAGATCAAAGTGAGCAAGGGGAAATTTTTCCACTTGATGATGATCCGGTTATGGACACATACAATATGTATTACTATGAATGTTATAAGAATATTGTACACGTATAGAGAAAGCATTTTCGGAGGATCTCGCATCTCCTTCATTTCTTAAAGAAAGGGTAATTGTGGTTGACACCAGTAGAAATCCAAATTCCATTTTCGCATCCAACTTAGCCTTCGCAGGTGCACCAAAGTCGAACACTGAGTATTTGACGGTTGAGAACAAGCAAATGGGAAAGAACTTGTAGGTTTCTAGGAAAAAGTTTGAACAAATCGATGTAGAGATCAAGAAAATAGTTCCGCATAGGTCTATCTGGAAGAGTTGAAGGCAACGATAATTGGCGAAGTATCAACTTTGGGAGAGACCATACAGAACATTTATGAGGAGCTTGTCATCGTGCATAAGACAATTTTCCACTTGCATGGCTTGCAGTAGAAGTGTAAATATTTTGTCAAAACTCTCAAGAATGTGCAAGATGCAATCACTGCCATAGATGAATGGTCAATGCAATACAAAGGGTCACCACTTGATTTGGGCAAGAAAATGAAGCAACAGGAAGAGCTGGAAAAAGCAAGAGTGCAGATTATGATCCAAAATAAAAAACAACTTTCCTCATTCATTGGTAACATTCAGGCCTTGTATGAACAATTATACAATAGTCTGGATTTCTTGGTGAAGTCTTGAAGAATCCCATCAGTTGGCTCACTCACTAAAGCCAAGTGTAGGAACCAGGTGAGCCAGGAGATAGAATAATACTTGGAGCAAATTAAACAAATTTCCACAAAAGGAATATTTGGAGATGAACAAACAAAATATGCAAAACTACATTGGTAGCCCTATCCAAATCAAGATAATGTTTCTCATGCTCCAGAAGGAAGTTCAAAATGGTTCCAAATCATTGTACCCAGATGCCATGGAGGCTGTAGTCCGCTTCCAACCAGACACCATCGCATAGTTTGGGGAAGTCATCACATAGTACCAAGCTTGACATTGATACATGACCGATAGACATCATGTAGAAGTTATTGAGCTGGAATTCCCCAAACTCAAGCTTAATTGTTTTGTCTTATTAGGTTGTCTAGTTGGCTCTACCCAATTTTGTCTTATATGGGTACGAGTGTATTGTAATATTATTTGTAAGTGAAATTCCAAGTGTCAAGTGTGGAATGTGAAGAGTCGTGATGTAATTGAAAAGTCATATTGTAAAGAAGTTTAAGAGTCACCCCTCTTGTTATAAATATAGCCTCATAACTCCCATAAATGGATTTTGGTGAGCCAAGCTTTTGGCTAGGATTAGGCTTAGAATCATAGGCTTAGGAGTTTAGCCTCAGCTTCTCTGTAGCATAGAGGGAGTATCTTTCTTTGGAGGAGCAAGTGTTGACTTCATGTTCCACTATTGAGGCTAGTGGTCTGTCAATTATATATGTATGACTAGAACTTTCATTCTAATAAAAGCATAGAGCTAACACATTTTCATGCATATTTTTGGATATAGTAGGACTATTCTTGTTGTATTTTCAATGTATGTTATTTACCTTACACTAAAACTTATGAACTATTTCATTTGCATTAGTTTGAATCTTGTTGAATGCATGATGTTGTATTATTTCCATCATGGTTAACCAGTGAACTATTTTGTAGGATAGTTTGTGTTGTCTTTATGCTCGTGTGTTCCTTTTAAGTTGCATACTATTACAAGCTTCTAAGAAGCTCACTCATTTTTCCTCCGATGTGATAGAACCCTTCATGCAATACATTTGACCTTCTACAAATTCACACAATTGTTCCCGCGAAAGTCACCATACACCACTCTATGCGTTACTATAGCCAAGGCACATCATCAGCACCCCCTGCATCCGAAACCGGGCCATATCCCGATGGGACTCCTACACCAAACAATGTGAGGTCTAATTGGGACTTCATATTGGGGAGATTCCCTGAATGTTGGTGCGTCCAACACTGTCAACATTTCTAGTGTTAGAAGGAGGGCTAGGTGATAAGCGGAGCCCGTCAACTCTATTTGAATTTTCCTCATATTTAATGGCTTCTCCCCAATTCATAACCCCAACATGTTTTTCCAGGACCGCAAATTTGAAAGTGTCGATGAGAATCATTGATGACTTTTCAAATCTTAAATTTGATGGCGAGGGTGAAACAACCATTCTTGAGCACACTACTCTCTTTCTTGAGTTTTGCACGAAAAAAAATATCCATTGCGAGGATGTTGCTTGGAGGTTGTTCATTATCACATTTGCAGTGCGCGTAAAGGAATGGTGTTACACATTTTTTATCGCATCCATACACTCTTTCGACCATCTTGTCAAAAAGCTCTTTTGCGCCTTTGGCAGGTATGATTATAAATTTGTTTTCAAGAAAATCATGTGTTTGCGAAAAACACCTAATGAATCACTTGATGATTTTCACAATCATTTCATTCATTTATGTTTTGAATTTTATGAAGAAGATGTTTGATTGGATTTTATGAAAGAGAATTTTGATTTTCTTGTTCATATTTCCATTAATCTGCATGAATGTGAATCTTTCGAAAGTCTCCCAACGTACACTAGTATTGGAGCTGCCAAATTTGCGACCAAGGAAGTTGTTGTTCCAAGTGAATCTTCATTACCCTCTCATCACATAGCTCCATTTACATAGGCTAAGGTTGGGGAACTTGCGATTTCATTTGTTGATCATCCACCATCTTCTCCAACCCCCACATTTTCAAAATTTAAACGCAAGTTGGGACTATGAATTTCATTTTTATGGTGATGTCCTTTCTTTGCGTCCTTTGTCCGTAGATTCTCTTGGTCCTTATGATTGTGATATGTTATTGGTTCCAAGTGTTTCTTTTGATGTTCATGAGGATCAAAATTAGGATGGAGTTGGTGTTGACCAACCAACTTGCAATGCCATTTGCAATGACTATGTGTGGGAGTCTTTTTATGAACAATAATCTGTGATGAAAGTTGATCCTTCTCCTTCCTCACGTCTCCCTATTATCCTGAAGTTTTACACGATTCTATCATTCATGTTGAGTCTCTCAAAGAATTAGTTTCTCATCATACCCTGGGCTCGTGGAATGTTAGTTTTTCATCTGAGCATGGAGCATAAAAATATTCTCTTTTGAATCTCCCCAATCCATCCTCTAATCATTTTTTAAAAACAAAGGGTGAAATTTCTTGTTTCTCATCTTTCCCTCTTTACGACTCACCATATCATGAGGATGTTGTTGTTTTTGATCTTGAAATTTCTGATCATGATTGTCGTGATCTATTCATCCTGTCATCTAATTGCTACTCTGATTTTTTTGTTGTTGATTTTTCTAAGCCACTAGTCTTTCATGATCTATCATATGATGTTTTGGAACTACCGGAAGCTGTCAAGGCAATTTAGCCCATGTTGATGGTTATGTCAAGTTCTTGCAGTCTTGATGTAAGTTCCAATTCTAATCATAATAATGTTGTATCTTTCAAGGCTCCTCATCACTCGTCTCCACCAATTGAAAATCAATCTACTTCATAAGTTTCACATCCTCCATGAGTTCTCTTTGATACAATATCTCAATCATTGAAGGAATCATACCTGACAAGCTATGTTGTGAAGTGCAAGTTTTTCTCTTTCTACATGTTTTTCGAATTTTCAAGTTTGAAAGATTGTTGTCACATGTCTTGTTATTGCGATGTGCACGAACACCATAATGAGTCCTTAGAATGTCTTGCATGTGCTTTCTTTCATACTTTTCTGCATACATTCTTAATCTTCGAATGTTTTGTTATGCATCATTTTATCTTTCTTTTTTCTTGGGATTCCTGAATATCTTTCTTGATATCAATTCCCTCGCCTATATAGGTCAGTCTATGCATTGGTGACTAAATTGGAATTTTAATTTCATGTAAGCCTAGATTATTTATAGTTAGTTTAGGAGTAGGAGTAGTTTATTTGTTTTCATTGATTTCCTTTTCTTTAATTTACTTTGTCTTTCTCCTTTACATTCATTTCCTTTCTGTCATAAGATAAATTTTGCATGAGATTGTGTTTGGTTTCGTAAGCGAGCACGGTGAAGTCCAAGAGGAAGTTGTGCTACTATCAATCCTTGGTTATGTGTTTTTTCCCACTCTTTGCTTCAATCTTGCATATTTAGTCGTTGATACTCGGATGGAAAACATGTTATTTTTCATAGAAAACCATAGTGGAAACACGATGCTTAAATCTATAACTAGTACCACCTACTCTAATCGGTTTGTTATAATTTTTGGTTATTCCTTGTCAACTAGTCGAGTAGAGTAAGGAGGGGAGGAAACTTTAACAAGTGTGTCATAGGTGTATAAAATGTCTTCTATGAAGGGACAACCTCTTCTTCTCCCAATAAGTCGGGATCCCTCTTCCACCTCACTAAATCAATAAGTGCCTATGCACAGTTCTATGAACAATATATATATATATATAATAAAAGGTGAAAGAAGAAAAATACTTCCTGCACAGGGAGGTGAAGCAAGCAACTTTGCCGGGGTACTCTCCAGGTTAACTGGCAGCGGAGCAATGTTTGTGTCTCTAAAGTGACTTCGTCGGGGCATTGTTTAGGCATGTTGGCAGCGGAACAACACCAAAGATGAAAACTAAAACTCTAACATTTATTTTACTTGTATATCTATATAATCCTCATCCCTAATTGAAACAACTTAGTTTAACTTGGCTTGGTTAAGTGTGTCACCAATGAAGAGAATGGTACGGACTATATATTTAAGTTAAGCTAGTAAAGAAGCTATGGCGATCAATGAACTAAACAATAATTCCTAAAAATTTAGACCTGTTTTAAACGAGGTAAGACCCATATAGAGAGTTGGAGTTCTACCATTGTGTCGCCAAGTGTTGTAGCTGCTACAACCACCTTCCAAAATTTTCTCGTGCTTTGATTTTGGAGCCTCCCTTATGTCCAAAGGAGCTATATTTGACTGTCATCAAGTATTCATGTTGTGATCAAGACTTCTATTTTTATGCCATGGTTGTGTTTTCTTGTTTTCTTTCCAATCTAAACCTTTAAAGTCACAAGTAGTCTTCTGCCTTGACCTTGCAACATTGTTGGGTTTGCCTCTAGAAAATGTGCAATCATGGAGGGCAAGCCAACCTTGATGATGGAAACTGCTCAATCCAGAATGGCATCCCAACCTTGAGTTTGGAAACTGCACAGTTCTAGATAACAACCCAACACTAAGTTCAGAAACTGCGCAATCCCTTCAATGAGATCAAAAAATGTGGAATGCACTGAGCTGAGAAGTTTCCTAGTCCTTGAGAACTACAAAATCCTCTTTGGTAGTGTGCATGCACGACTTCCCTGAAAAGGTAGAAAAGCAAAAAGAAAAAATATTCCCTAAATAATAGGGAATCATTATTAGTTTCCTGAAGGTGGCACACTTACTATTTTTGGATGTTTCTGCCAAGTGTCGCATTTTCCTTGATTTTAGGAATGTGCGTCAAAAACACTAACTAGCCTAAATCTATATAATAGATGCTTCTAGAGCTCATTTTCAAATTCAATCCTGGATCTTTGGCATTCCCAAGGAAATCAAGGAGCTTTCAGTGTAGTTTGCAATGCTTTTCCAGGTAAGTTTTTCTTTTGTCGTCTTTTGTCGCTTTTTGTTGTCTCTCTTATGTGAGTGTTGTTTTTCTTGTTTCTCTTCATCTTTGCTAGTGTTTTACTTTATATTAGCTTGTACAAGTATTGTTTCATTCAGTCATTCGCCTTTTACAAGTGTCACATCAATTTTATTATTTTTTCCCATTAGAAGTCATCGTTTTGGCGATCCTCCATGCATGTTTATTTTTCCTTTTGCATATTGGTTTTCTGCATTTGATTTACACTTATCTATCCATACTTAGTCAAATATTCACTCAAAATTGAACTATCACTTAGATCTGGTAGTTTTCCACATCCTCATCAAGCATATCTACACTTCACTTGGCCATGCATTGCCTTGCCCAGCTGGGCATTGTGCAAGTCCAAGGCTCAAGATGAAATCTTGGCCTCTCAGACTATGCAATGCACAATACAGGCTAGCCCAATTGTGCATTGTTCAGTTCCAGGGCTCATTCCTGCCACCTTGGCCACTAAGACTGTGCAATGTGTAGTGCCTCCTTGACATTGCCCAGGTTAAACTGTGCATTGCGTAGTCTCAAGCATTAGGTTGCATCAATGACTGCTGAGACTGCGCAATGTGTAGTCCCTCTAGCCAATCTTCCCCCCTTGAACCCAGAAATTGTGTAATATCTCTCATCAGTCCATGTAGTTGCTGGTTGATCATGCTTTGAAAGCTGATTTGCTGAAGCTAATTTATTCTTTCCATGAGTTCATTTTCCTCGTACAGGTATTATAGTTCTTGAGAACTTCTCTCCAGCAAGCACTCTTACCATGGCACCCAAGAGGGTGATTTCAAAGGATACCATAGAGAGAAATATTTGGGAATCAGTTGAGAACACGTGAGTAAACTTGCCAGTATATTTGGACACTTAATTGTTTGTGAAAAAGGAATCAGATCTCAAATGGTAGAAATTTAATGAATCTTTTTCAGCAAAGAGCTTCAAGGCAAATCTAGAGGACCGACATGTATATGTTAATGCCTAGAAATCAGGGCTACACAGGGTTGCATGCACATATTGAACCTTTTCATGTGCAAACATTATTAGCTAGATACTATCTCACATAGATCCAAAGACCATAACTCTTAGCAATACCAATGGACATAGACTTTCTTATTTTATCGCACTAGAATTTCATCTTTTGTACCATCTGCCTGAGCCAATATCACTCTTGGGTTCATACTTCTATTCCACCAAAAACTATCTGAGCACAAAGGATATTGTCAAATTCTAGGTGAAAAAGTTAGCAAATTTCCATCAGGCACCCACCGACACATACAAGATGAAGTCTCTCAGGAGGGCCTGTTAGTGGTTGATAATATTATATTGCACTATCATTGAACAACATAACACTGAGACCTTTCCTGAGGGGTTGGCATTCTTTCTGAACCAGGTTGTGAGCAAAGGAAGACCATTAAATTTGTCAGACTTGTTGGATCAAATATTTAAGATCCATGTAGCCAACACCCTGAATCCTTGCAATGGTGGGTAAGATATATTTTACATGTCTTCATATCTACTAGATGCAATTTGCGCACACAATTCATTCCCTGGAATGAATTGGACTTGGACACCACGAGACCCTGTTGTGCACATTCATTGCAAGCTCTTCTCAGAGTGCAACCATAGAGGAGTAATGGAGAATCTGACTGATCACTTCCTCATTCTGTTAGATAAGTCAATCTTTGAGGAACCTCCACCTTGGATGTCATGTGGGGAAATGGAAGCAGTGTCAAATATAGCAGATTGGTTTGCCTCACCGGGTGGCACCTTCCTTAGAGTGTTCGACAGATAGAAGTCGCCACATATTTTGCCAAGGTATACCATCAATAAACTTGTCATGCAAGGAGTCAGATATCGTCTCTCCATAGGGTCATCAACAGTTTTGCAAATGACGAAGAAAGAACCTTGCCCAACTCTTCCTATGCAAATTGGATTGTATGATATCAAGGCCCTGAAATTCATGGATACCAAAGGAAAGGATATAGAGGAGTTTGCATTCGGTACTCTGGACTTCAATACGTATGATCCCCGTGGTATTTGTAAAGACCATCGTGTGAGAATCCATTTTCAGTCGTTAAGCGAGACATTTCACTTGTCAAAAGAGGATCCATGGATGAATTGTTATAATGCCTCCAAGTCTCGCGAGCCGATCAGTTTTGCAAGAACTTCACAAGTGAATCCTATTTGGTCAATTTAGTTTCCTAAATTGCTCTACATAAATTATCAATCCAGGTATCGTAAACTGATGAAGTGTAGTGCACTATATGTGCTAGATGGCCCTTCCTACTTTAGTGTTTTTGAATTTTTAAGTTGTTTTGGGGTTTTGATCTTTTAATTCCTAACAAAATCTTGAATCTACTACTGCTAAGAGAATGAAATGAGAGCTAAAAGTGCTTTAAGCCATATTTGGAAGTAAAGTTTTAACTAAGAAAATGAAAACAAAGTTTCTCTTCTTGCTATTATGATTGTTTCCAAAACATGGACTGAAAGGACTTAATATTATTATCTAATAAAAAACCAAAGCTTAAATGAGATGTTTAAAATTGAAAATGAGATTGCAACGATCTATTAAATACTAGAAATGAGATCACAACTAATGTCTAGTCTATTGCAGAATTAAAACTTAATGAACAACTGAAAATGGAATTGCAACTAAATGAAAAACTATGACTAAAAATGAAATTGCAATTAATCTATCATAAAAACTAAATGAAGTGTTTTGACACTTTGCTACACAATTCTGGAGAACTACCACCTTGTGATAGCATTTGGAGGGATTCAATACTTCATTGTTATAAAACTGAAAATGAAATTGCAACAAACTTAAATGAAAAACTAAGACTGAAAGTGAAATTGCAACTAATCTACTATACCAACTAAATGAAGTGTTTTATCACTCTGCTATACAATTTTGGGAGAACTACCTCCTTGTGATAGCATTTGGAGGGACCCAATACTTCATTATTCTAAGAAAAAGTAAACATAAAAATGCAGAGGAAGACTTATTCATAAATGAAATATTTCACCACTTAGTTTTAAGATGTACTATCAACTGAAAGGGCTTTCGGAAGTATTCACTTACAACATGAGTTATTAAACTAACAACAAAATGGCATTGATCAGTTGAATTCAAAATCTAAAGACTAATGAACAGTAAATGAAGGAAACTAGATTAATGATCAGCAAATCTAAATTACTCTATGCTACTGACATCAACTTCAAGTTGCTAATAAGAAACTAGAAAGTAGTGAAACAAAAGAGTTATTCTGTGCTAATAAGAAGATGAAACAAGCTGCATTATAAACAGAGCTAGAAAATGGTTATGAACATCATGAAAAGAACACAGTGAATTTAGAGTTAATCATGAAAGACAAAACGGAAATAAAATATAACCTTGACCAATGTAGGGGCCCTCTGCAAAGGTCTTGGATTATCAACACTTAATCAATGTCATGCGGAAAGAGTTATATTTGCGGACAAATCTAACCTCCCTAGGAGTCTAAGACTCTCTAGTGACAAACCAAACAAGAGCTATCCTTCTCTAGATATACATTATTCTATGAGAATTCAAGTGTTTTCGATCTTACCTTAGGTCCCACGCTTGTTGTAGCAGTCCAGCTTTGCTGATCCAGATGAGCTCCTCCTTCACTTTCAGACCTGCATACACTAACAACGCAAACGATTACATAGCATTTGAATATTTTATAAAACAAAGCATATTTATCATATTGACCAAGGAGTACATGAAATAATTCTTTAACAAATCATTGAGAAGAATGGACTTATTTGTATTAAGTAATCAAAGGAACCATTACAACCTGAGCCTTGGTGTTGTGCAAGGCTCCTCCCAGGGTCCAGCAAGAGATTTCCTCTACTTTGACAAGCTCACCCACTCCCACTATGGCAACAAGGAAGGATAGTGATCTCTCCTCACAAGTCAACAATAGAAGTCCTAATTCCAGCAGCATTTACCCTTTAGAATGTTCAGCTTTTCAACTTCCCCTCCTTTGGCCCAAGGCCTGTA
>APFE030553629.1:17708-28810 GCA_000404065.3 Pinus taeda | reverse complement strand
AGGGACGACTTTTTATTTCAAGAGTGTACTCAGTCTGAGGCGGCTATTTACTCAAGAGTAATGTTTTGCAGTATAGCGTTCAGAAAATACAAGGGTAGACGAATGCTAAACTATGACTAAATTACTTCAAAGGATAAAATCAAACAAGGCAGCTTATCAGTCAAGGGTGCGGAAGCGATAACCCATCCCTCTAGAAACCGATGGAAAGGAAATTAGAGCATGGACCATAGGTCTGGGAGCTAGGCAGCGACTGCTCAGGCTCACTACAGCCTTAGACCTTCTCTCACACCAAAGCAGCAAATACAAGTAAATGGAACGACAGAAAGTAAAATGGAACAACAAATAGGAAATGGAACAACAGTAAATGGAATGGCTATCAAAAGAACTAAATCTCGCGAGTCAAAACCAACTTACTCACACTCTGCTACAACATTCTTCTCTCCTCAAGCAAACTGGATGGAATATACTTTATGGAACAACACTCATTGAGGAATTATAGAACAACAATAATCAACCATATATGCGCGCCTTGCATTAATATAGTAATCTGACAATTAAGGGTAATATAACTATGTTTCTACACAGAATAACCTTACTTTCAAATTCCAATAATCGAGGTTTCGAATGAATCAAATGACAGTAGTATTCGCACAGACGCTCTGTAATAGAAATAGCTGGTTTGAGATTAAAAGCATACGATTCAACTCTGAAGAGATCCAATTATATAGTGCAGAGTCATTATATGAATTTTCTCAGAAAGACCATTAATGCATTGATCGTAACAGAGCATAGCATAGCATATGAAAGATGTATCAGATTACCAAGTAATAAAGATAAGCAAACCACGCATAAATCACAAGATAATGATACAAAAGCAATTGTAAAGATATGATACACAACAGCAGCAGCGTACTCCACCAGAGGCTGGGCCCTCAGCCGCCAGCGGACGCTGCTGGGTTACTTCAGAAGGAAAAGAGTGAACAACAATGCCCAAATTATGTATTAATCATTAAATGGTGAAATCATTACAATAGTTGAAGCTTTGAGACTTACAGCATAAAACAATCCTTCCTTACTCCTATCCTATCATGATTCCTTGCTTCTGAATCTCTAATTCA
The DNA here is from genome assembly GCA_000404065.3 of Pinus taeda. Lineage (NCBI taxonomy): Eukaryota > Viridiplantae > Streptophyta > Pinopsida > Pinales > Pinaceae > Pinus > Pinus taeda. The sequence goes on along the minus strand of APFE030553629.1, from coordinate 27,692 downwards.
AATCATCAATTCTCCATCATTCGAATCCCTCCATTCTGAAGTCCTCCCCTCTCTGATCTTTGTTTTCATTTAAATAGAGAAAGATCAGAGAGCAGTTACAACATAGATAATTACAACATGATTTCTTTTGCAAAATTGGATTGATTCTAACCAATTGATCAACAAGAAAATATATTTCCATCTAACTTCCAACAAGAGCAAGGCGAATTTGGGTTTGCAACTGAGATTTGGAGGATGACTGCAACAACAAATCTGAGAAAATCGTGCTCAAAGAACCTTGTGTTTCTCTCTGTACAAGCCGAATTTTGGGCAAACCATTCTTTCCCAAAGTTAACTGGGCCCGTTCTGGACAAAACCCATGTTCCGGATTTTCTAGATTCATCTTCATTTGCTCAGAATCTCAACTGCAAAACTGTCACTCCTTATTCCAACGAATTTCTGAGTTGGCACTTTTAAAAATCAAATCTTCAATCTGGAAGTTACCTTGGAGGCTAAAAATGGTGAATAATGTTACAACTGATTTATGAGAACTATCATTGATAAAATCATGCATAATCATCAATTTATTAGAAATAAAGGAGAATAAATAATATAAGAGCATAAATCATCATAAAATGGAGTTATATAATAAATTATAATAAATGACATGATGAAGATTAGTGGAAATAAGTGGGATAAGTGTTCAAAAATGATAATAATAATGGCATATTGACGGCCCAACATGCCCCCACACTCACTATGTTGCATGTCCTCATGCAACGAAATCTGAATATATTGCATGTCCTCATGCAACCCAAAAACAATAACCCATGTGTTAACCAAGCAATAAAAAAAAATGTTCATCTCAGCTCGTGAAATGGATAGAACAAATGAATTCTTCCTTACTTAATGAATATTCAATTTTAGCAATCTTTGATGAAGGCATAACAACTTTTACATTGACGTTCAAATTATATGCATATGAAGTTGCAGCAAAATATAATATAAGTGACAGCAACCTTCATTAACCATTTTCCCAAAAACTACAAACCAGATTTTGTTGAAATGTGGTAAGTAAATTTTTAATATATAAATGCTTCTATGATCCAAAAATCAGATTGTTTTGATGCCCGGATCATGAGATATAAACAAAATGGTTGTAGGTGAGAGTGCATGATTTTTGAAATTTTTATGAACCAATTTATCTTGAATTTATCTAGGTATGTGTATTTTAATAGTATGTCTGTGTTTCCTAGAGATCACAAAAATTGAGTTCATAGTTTTAAAAATATTATGGAAATCAATTTCTACACTGAAATTGTATGACTAAAATTGTATGCCTTAAATGAGAAAGAAAATATAAAACATCCATCATGTGTAGCAATTCCTCCCCCGCTCTGAAAAATTAGCATGCCCTCATGCGATGCTAGAAAACAAATAGAGGTGGTTGCTACTATCTGTTGAAGTCTATGCTTGGTGTAAAACAACATGGAATAAGGGAGGTGTTGAGAATGAATAAGAATAGCAATGGATGATAAAGAATATGAATGACGTAGTCATAAGAAAGAAATGAAGGAACACTCCCTCACACTCAGAAATGATATGCTGCTGAAAAAGGGGAAGTGGTAAAGATGTGAAATGAAGAATGATAAATAATGCTCAAAATGGATTTTCATTAAATTCTCCTAAATTCGTAATAAATCAGAAAATTATGCTATTTGACCTCAAGTTTTACCTCCAAAAGAAAAATGTAGAATGACATATATGTACTGGCATTTGTTGAAGAAAATGTAGGTAGAGTTGGTGCTAAAAGTGAGGCAAAAGGTGGAATCCAGGCAAGCACATCATGTCTGAAAAGTTGTTCACGTTTGCGAGTTGCTGGAGCCTCTGCTGTTAGTTGCAATTGTGTGATCATGCTGCGAATAGAGTTCTACCCCATACTTGTTAGTCTCCTATAAACAAATCACTATTTTGCATACAATGTTCTTGAATCCATAGTGTTAACTTTGAATAGCAACAGATAAGATGCATGCAAAATTTCAATTAGAAAAAATTATGTATACATGCAATAGTAATATGTTGTCAAATCAACAAGGTATGGCAAAGTGCAGTAATCATATCGCATGCAATCCCATAATGCATACATTCCCCCCTCCAATTGGAAAAATGGGTTCCATAACCATAAAGCATACGAAAGGGGTGGTGCTGACGGCAAGGCAATGGAATGAACAATATATCAGTAAATGAAGCAGAGTACACTTATCAATGATAGGACGGTGAAAGTTATGATTATATTGAGAGCAAAGTGTGTAAAGATAGTTATGAATAAGAGATAGGACGCTTTGGATTGATGATAGTTTATGCAAAACGAAAAAGGACAACAATATGTTAAAAAGATGCTTTGCTGATGGTATTCTAGCTGAAAATGATGTGATTGATTGTAAAACAAATTTTCATGCATAAAGGTTCAAAACAGGGAAAAAATTAAGGAAATAACTTCTCTGATAAAAAGAAAATAAGAAAAGGGTATTATAATAATAATTGACGAAAAGATATAACTTCAATACCATAAGCAGAGCCGTTGTTGCCAGTAGGCATCCATAGCCTCGGCAAGGTTACTTTTTAACCCATATGAGCCAGAATCCTCAATTTATAACTAGAGAGTTTCAATGTTGTTCTACAGAAGAGATAAATGTGCTGACGTGGTAACCAGATAACCACACTGCCATTCACTAGGATGTAGCAAAAGTGATCAGGCCGGCTCGTGATGAGACCTCCTGTTCCAAGGATAATTTGGCTATCCAATGGATCATAACCTTGGTGTGGTGGCCATAATGGGGAAGTCACTTTGTTACAAAATTATGAACATGGTAGGCTGACTCGTAATGAGACCCCTTATCCTCTATCTGCGAACAAAATTTTGTTGTTATTACATATTTTTATGATAAAAAGAGGGAGGCTCAATACTCCTTAAGAGTAGGGATGATGGAAGAAGTTGAACATGTCAATAGAAAAAAATTATATATATACCCATAATCTCATTTATTATAGACAGAGAAGATTATAACTAGGAAGGGTGGAACCAACATGGTATTAAGATGATCAATCAATATCATGTTCAACAGAAAACAATGCAGTAAAGTAGTATATAAATAATTGTGTCCTTTTTGAAAAAAAATCTATCATCAAGGAACTATCCTGTTAAAGATCATAACTTGAATGATAATAACTTGCTTCAAAAGAATCCATAATTATTGTCCTCATAAAAGTAGTGTACTTCATGCCATGAAAGAGAATCATGAAAATGTGGTTGAGATGAACTAGGAATAATCCCACAAGAGAAAGGAAGGGTTGCTCTTAAAAATACTCCCAAAGTGTTGCTTTTTTGAAGGAACAGCAAAAACACTCAAAAAGAAAGTGGTGTTCTGTGTAGGGAACAACAAAGAAAATGCATACCAAAAAAAACAAAAATACACACAAAAAAACGCGGAAATGTAAATGTCGTTCCTTTGGAAAATAGAACAGCAAAAACTAAAAGTGTCGTTCCTTTAGAAAATGAACAAAAAATGCAAGTGTCGTTCCTTTGGAAAAGGAACAGCAAAAAACAAAAGTGTCGTTCATTTGGAAAAGGAACAACAAAAACGCAGGTGCTGTTCCTTTGGAAAAAGAACAGCAAAAATGAAAAGTGTCAATGTGCTATTCTTTTCGAAAAGGAACGGCAAAACGTGAAAGTGCAGGAATGCTATTCCATTCGAAAAGGAACAACAAAATGCAAAAGTGCTGTTTCATTTCGAAAAAGAACAGAAAAAAGTGAAAGTGCAGAAGTGTTGTTCCATTTCGAAAAGGAACAGGAAAACATGAAAGTGCAGAAGTGTTGTTCCATTTCGAAAAGAAACAACAAAACGTGAAAGTGCAGGAATGTTGTTCCATTCGAAAAGGAACAACAAAATGTGAAAGTGCAGAAGTGTTGTTCCATTTCGAAAAGGAACAACAAAACGTGAAAGTGCAAAAGTGTTGTTCCATTTCGAAAAGGAACAGCAGCTGTTCCATTTTGAAAAGGAACAACAAAATGTGAAAGTGCAAAAGTGTTATTCCATTTCGAAAAGGAACAGCGAAACGTGAAAGTGCAAAAGTGTTGTTCCATTTCGAAAAGGAACAGCAAATCGTGAAAGTGCAAAAGTGCTGTTTCATTTCGCAAAGGAACAGTAGCTGTCCCATTTCGAAAAGGAACAACAAAACGTGAAAGTGCAGAAGTGTTGTTCCATTTCGAAAAGGAACAACAGCTGTTCCATTTCGAAAAGGAACAACAAAACGTGATAGTGCAGAAGTGTTGTTCCATTTCGAAAAGGAACAGTAGATGTTTCATTTCGAAAAGGAACAGAAAAATGAACCGTGAAAAAGGAACAGCAAAATGAATGGCTGAACCAAAAAGTGCTATTCCTTTGGAAAATAAATAGCAAAACGAAAATGATGTCCCTTTGAAAAAAGGAACAGCAGGAACGACAAAAATGCACACAAATGTTGTCCCTTCAGAAAAGGAACAACAAAATGCACAATCATAAAATGCAAGCAGGCAAAGAATGAATTAGTTGTTCACTGCATTGATGCTGAGGATGAGTTGCACTTTGAATGAAGCAACACCTGAAACACAAAATATAAGAGAAATTAGAAAAGAAACAACAAAAAACAGTATATAAATAAATAAATTGAGTTACAACAGCTATGATGCTATGTCAAAAAAATGATCTATTCGAAAAATGTTTTGGCAGAAAAGACATGACAGGAATCTTCAAATAGAAATCAATTCTTCATTTCTTCTATTATGAATCTGTTGGGTAATGAGTTGGATAAAATTCCTTTGTTTCATTAAAATTTCTTTCAAGAATCACTTGTCCATAAATTGACCTTCTTTTTCTCATTAGGACCTGCAAAAAACGAGTATCTACCTGCAATAAAACATTAAATCATGGAGAATGGGAGGTGCGCGGGCTCCCTTAATCCAAAAATTATGCAAAAAAACTAACAAGTAGTTACTCTGTAGAACAAATCCACGGAGAAAATAACAAAGTAAAATTTATTTGTCACCTGCGGGAGAGTAGTGGTCCACCATACTAACTAGCAGTGTTTTAATCACAACTTCTTTATTTTTCGTCCAAATTGAGTGATTCCAAAGCCAAATAAGAGCTAAATCAAAGGTTTATCTCCAGTAGAAACAGGTTTTAGAAATTCAATAATATGATATGTCAATTTTAGTTAGAACAACCTGCATAATAAAATCGTTTTCAATTACCCGACTTAGACCAATAGTTGATATTTCAAGAATAACTTTTTCGTTTGAAGTTGGATTCAAATGATTCAAATTGGAAATAAAAGTATATTAATTTATTTATTTCCAATAGAAACAGGTTTTGAAGATAAGAAGAATTGATAGGTCAAATACTGTAAGGAACAACCGGAAAGACATAGTTTTAAGGGTGCTGATTTACGATAAACAGTCAATATTTTGATCATAACTTCCCCATACGATATCGAAAATGAGTGATTAAAATTGTATTGTAAACTAGATTAATAGGGGAATCTATCATAGAAGCATGTTTTAAAAATTCATTCATTTAAGCCTTCAAATACTGACTGTCCCAACTCTGTTCTTGAGCTTCCCACTAGACACCCTGTTAATGTTTTGTTTCTAACTTTTTCGTTTCAAATCCAAATTGAGTGATTCAAATTGGTTTAGAAAATAGACATAAAGGTATACCTATTATAGAAACATATTTTAAAAATTCATTCATTTAAGCCTTCAAATAATGACTGTCCCAACTCTGTTCCTAAGCTGCCCACTAGACACCCTGTCAATGTTCTGTTTCTAACTTTTTCGTTTCAAATCCAAATTGAGTGATTCAAATTGGGTTAGAAAGTAGACATCAAGGGCTAACTAGGATAGAAATAGGTTTTAAAAATATTCACTTTTGGTCCCTCAAAACATGACTGTCCCGATTATTTTTCCAGAAATTCATCAAGCCCACAAGCCAAAAAAATGATATTCAAGCCTTTTTTCATATTGATGATAAAAATGAATATAAGTGTTTGTAGAACTATTATTTCCATTATAAATAATCTACATACACAAATGAATTAAAAAAAGTATCACCAGTGTTGATTTGCATAGCATGTTGCAACAAAAAAAAAACTAGGTTTACATGGAAAAACAAAATGCATTTATTTATTCCCTTATTTATTTTATTTTCTACACTAACCTATTTTGATTTGAAAAATGAATATGAATACGTATATGAGTACTTCCAATGGAGCCATTTTCGAAATAAGGCTCCATGTATGCACATACCCAAATTTGAAAAATGCATCTTAATGGATATTAGGGTATGAGAAGCCAACTTCCCTTCAAAAAATGGTATCAAAAATTGTTGAAGCATAGAGTGATGTTGCAAATAAATGATGGAGTGAAACCAATCTTCAATATATCCTTTACTTTCTTGATTTTGCATAGCCATCATATCATGAAGTTCTTGAGCTTTTAAAATAGCTTGTTGATGCATAGTAAAAGAAACCTCATTTTCTTCCATAGCTTCTACAATTTTTGCATTTGACACATTCTGAATCTCATTGTAAGTTTTCTCTAATAACACATGTGAGATAGAATGGTTGGGAAGGGTGGGTAAATTTGGCAGTTCAACATTGTAAGCATGTTGTACTGGTTTATTGTGGCGAGGGTGTGGAATTAGTTGAGCAGGAGAATGTGTAAAGAATAGAGCATTTTGATGATGTGGTTGATTGGGTTGTGTGAATGGCTTTGATGGGCAAGCAAGATATTGCGGAAGAGCTGGTGGAGAATATGGAGAATGTGCTTGTGCTACAAGATGAGGGAGAGTAGTCATGCAATCATAAGGTAAACCATGCCAAGCTTGTAAAGAAAATTGCTGGTGGTTATTGAGATTCGCATGGCTGCTCTAACATGTGAGTATTCCATAATGGATTATGCAAGTAAGAGAATGGAGAAGAAGTGTTTTGAACCATACCTGTAGGCCATGATTTCCATGGTTTTGACCTTGTTGCAGCTTCCTTGCCTCTTTGATATGCTACTTCCATCCTAGATAAGGAAGAGTGAGTATCTATGAGATGCTCCTTTCGGTCCTGAGGGTAAAACACTTCATCAAATTCTTCATTTTTATGAACCTACAAAACATCCAATTTTTCATTTAGAGAGCTAATAAAATCAACTTTAAAATTTTCAAATAAAACATTGATTTCAGCTCTTATGTCTCCTATTCTTGTAGCAGATTTGGAAAAGAAAGAACAAACATCTCTAGAATTCTTACCAGTCGTGGAGATTCCTCTTGAATACATTATGCACAATTCACAAACATCATCATATGATAACTGAAAAACATCACCTTTTCCTATCAGATTTAAGAGTTCTAAAAATTTATCTTTGATTCCTTTAAGAATGAATGTTTTTAAGATCTCTTTCTCCAAATGCTTATATTTTGATTTTTGAAGGTTGTATTGAAATCGATCTACATAGTTCTCCAAGCTTTCATCTTCCCCTTATATCATATCAAAAATATCTTCATTGGATTTGCAATAGTCTTCGTACTTCTTCAAGAATATGTTCTTCATGTCCTCCCATGATTGGATGCAATTCCCACCTAGGCTCATGAACCATCGGAGAGCCGCTCCTTTTAGAGTAAGAGGAAACACTTTCAATCTTTGATTGTTAGTGTAATAATCATATCCTCTACAAAGTATTTCAAACTCAAACAAAAATGTATGTGGATCTTCATTTGCTAAACCATGAAAATTTGGTAAAGATGAGGGAATTTTGTGCATTTGTTTCACTCCTCCTAGATCTTTGATAGGAAATTCAAAAGTAGAAACGTGAGCCATTTCTTACCATAGTATGCGATGTTCTTCATGTGTTTCTTCGAGGCTCCTTCTTCAAATGTTCCTGTCAATCGATTAGTGAAATGGGTGGTGCTTACATCACCACTTGCGTGAGATCATGTGATTCATTTTTTAAAAATTTCTATCTTTTTCCTAATCATTCACACAAAAATTTAAACATCTATTTCTACCCTAGGTTCTTTAACAGTCCTGCTGGAAAGTGGACGGGGGAGCAGGGCTTTTACATGCTCCGTACGCAGGTTCTTACCTTCCGTTTTTAAGATCCAACTCTTCACTAGCAAGCACTCTTCAGATGCATACTACTCTTTAAAAATGGCTACACTCTCCCTGGCAATGGTGCCAAAATGTGGAGCGATAAAAAGGTGTCTTTGTAACTCCTATTTACCTCACATTAATTGTCAACCCAGGGACGACTTTTTATTTCAAGAGTGTACTCAGTCTGAGGCGGCTATTTACTCAAGAGTAATGTTTTGTAGTATAGCGTTCAGAAAATACAAGGGTAGACAGATGCTAAACTATGACTAAATTACTTCAAAAGGATAAAATCACACAAGGCAGCTTATCAGTCAAGGGTGCGGAAGTGATAACCCATCCCTCTAGAAACTAATGGAAAGGAAATTAGAGCATGGACCATAGGTCTGGGAGCTAGGCAGCGACTGTTGAGGCTCACTACATCCTTAGACCTTCTCTCACACCAAAGAAGCAAATGCAAGTAAATGGAACAACAGATAAGAAACTGAAATGTTCTAAACTAAATCATTCACTCAAACAACCATCAATTGAGGATACAGTAGCAATAACTCATTCCTCTGGATATTGATGCAATTGACATCAAACATAAATAAGATCCACAATCTGAGAACTTAGGCAGCGATAGCCAATGTCCTTTACAGTTGTTGATCTCACACACAACACTAAATAACCAATTGGAAAGTGCAAAGAATTAAATCAATCGTATTACTACAACTTGATGAAAATGAGACAATTGTGCTAACTAGAAGAATGCTGAAAGGTAAGCTTAAATAATTGCAGAAAGTAAATGAATAATAACACTAAGTATTAGAACTGAATAGCCAAACTTATATAACTGTAATGAATAGAAAATTGTTAAATTACTGGAGTGATCAACGCAGCTTTGAAGATGAAATGAACAGTGCACAACATGCTGGCAAAAAGCAGTGAGCTCTATTAAGAAGGAAATGAACAGTAACGCAATTTAAGTACAGTATATAAAACAGATCAGTTCATTCAGTCTGGAAATAGCGTACATGATTACGATAAGTAGAAATAAAATCACACCATCACACAATAAAGATCATGAAATAATGGTACAGGAACGACAAGTGAATCCACCGGGGTTGGGCCCTTAACCACCAGTGATCACTACCGGTAGTGCTTCAGAAGATGTGAAGGAATAATAACTCTGCTTATATATTGATCATCAAATCGAACAACATTACATTGAGTTGTGTCTTCTCAGCAGTGAGAGTCTGCAAATAAAATTACAGTTCAAAATAATACTCATTCCATCTCTCTCTCCACCTATCCTATCCTATTCCATCATGAGTAGTCCAAAAAGTCCTTCTGAAGTCATCCCCCTCTCTTATCTCTGTTTTCATTTAAATAGAGAGATCAGAGAGAAGTTACAATAAAGATAAGTACAACATGATTTCTTTTACAAAATTGGATTGTTTCTAACCAGTTGATCAACAAGAAAATATATTTCCTTTCATCTCCCAACAAAAGCAAGACGAATTTGGCTTTGCAGCTGAGATTTGGAGGACGGCTGCAACAGAAAATATGAGAAAATCATACTCAAAGAACCCTACGTTTCTCTCTATACAAGCCGAATTTGGGCAAAAAGTTCTTTCATAAAATTAATTGGGCCCATTCTGGACAAAACCCATGTTCCGGATTTCTCAGATTCGTCTTCATTTGCTCAAAATCTCAACCGAAAAACTGTCACTCCTTATTCCAACGAATTTCTGAGTTGGCACTTTTAAAAATCAAATCTTCAATCTGGAAGTTACCTTGGAGGCTAAAAATGGTGAATAATGTTACAACTGATTTATGAGAACTATCATT